>JASCIV010000082.1:0-48253 GCA_030374735.1 Gracilaria caudata
GCCTAATAGCTAACCATAGCATAGGGTGTTTCGACCGGGACACCCGGATCTCACTTAGAGTGCATCCCTGCATAGGGCATTTTGCTCTACAAAAATGCAGTGAATGGCGCACAATTTTGTAAAATAGCCGTTATAAATGGCGCATAAAAATCAGGTGGTACGCCATTTGAACACCATTTGTAGGTAGATGTACTATAAATTGTACGCCATTTTTCACAATATTTGCACATGTCGTCGAAATATTACACAACTTTTGCGTTCATCAAAAGAAGAAGTACGTAGTTCAGCGCCACTTATAAAACATTTTTCAAAAATGCGGCAAATGGCAAACAATTTATTCCGCATTTACTTCAAAATGGCGTTCAAATGGCGTACAACCTGATTTTTATGCGCCATTTATAGAAGAAATGTTACAAAATTGTGCGCCATTCACTACTTCTTGCAAGACAAAGTGCGCCATTTGTGAATCAATTTTTGCTAGGGCATATGTAATCTTCGATTGTTTCACGGCAGCTGCACCGCTCGTTGCGGATCGATAATGTTGATAATCATCTGTATTTGAGGAGCAGTCGGAAAACCCTACAGATTTCACGGCGAGGGTCATCATTTTTTTCGGCGATATACCCCAGTTTGGCCGTCTTGGGCAGTTATCGCTCGCGGTTACCAGCATGAATGCGAATGTGAGAAATCGGAAACCAAATGCGTCAATATCGCCAAAGCGTGCCTTTGCATTATGAGGGATGCGTTTAATGTTCTTCTTGGATTGGCCACGAGCTCAGTACTACAACCACAAATTTCTATGCACACGAAAGAGTAACCAGACACGGCAGTTTACGCGAGACGACCATCGGTTGGGACGCGGCGTTAAAGGCGGCAATATGCATATTGGTTCGGAATTGCTGCAGAGCAAATTGCCGTGAATTATTATTCGTTGTCTAAAGGAGGCAGTGATTCTTGCTAGACGAGTCAATGTCGAGCATGGAGACAGGGTCTTTTTGCAGAAGTGGCGGAGATCAGAGTCTTTGTTCTTGAAATATGCAAGCAGAAGTCGATGAAAACCGAAAGCCGCCACGCAGAGCACAAAAAGGCCCTAGAGCAAACATCAAGATACTAATGTGAAAGGCGTCCACTGGCAATGAATTCTTTTGCCGCACACAGATTCCCCAGGCCAGGCGAAAATGAGTGGGAGAGCCCTTCCCAGGAACAAGGTTGAGGAAGTTTTCAGCCTTCACCACGCCTTGCTCCCTGTTTCGGTACTCTGTTCGCCAACGGCTACAAATTTCTTACGAGGCACAAAAAATGTTTTTTCTTGTGTTGAGCTCTTCATATCGAGTATTAGAGTGAAAGGTAGCACGTTGGTCAGGTGGTTACATACGTGAGCCCAGATTAGAAATTTTTAATGCCATCTCTTCTTCAGCCCTGCCTGGAGATTATCCAGTTGACGAAAAATCGCAAAAGAGCAACTCGAGAATACGAAGGTTACTTTGTATTTTTCTTGTTCTTTTTCGAGACACCATGCCATCGTCAAAACCAGTTCCAGAGACGGATCTGCTTCACAAGTATCATTTCGGAAAATGCAAGGAGGCAGTTCAAAGCATTTCTAGAGCATAAGACAAACAAAGCAGTACGTCCAATGCTGGAAGCCTTGATCAGAAGCCACTGTGAGTTTTTGAACAAGATGCAATCGAACGAGAATATTGGATATGGAATTGAGGAGTCTCATATCCACAGAAACAGTGAAAATATCACGCTCTGTTACCCTAAAGAGTGTAACATGGGAAGCCGAGAATTCTTCTCAAATACCAATTCACGTACTTTCATTATTTCTGACATGTTACATTTACTATCTTGTCTTTCTGTTGAGGCGGATACCGCCAGACCGAATAGTTCCTACTGTGAACTAAAAGGCATCAGTATGTGCTCGTACTCCTCCTTTGTGCTCCTGCCTAGTTGCCTTCGCGGATTTGAGAATGGGCCTTTGTAGGTTTTCCCATATCGGCACCTGCACTGATAGATAGTGTTCCCGTAAAGATTCGAAAGTGTTTCATGCTCACTGCAAAACGAGAGACATGAACCGTGTCCATGTTCACGTTTATGTGCGGCAGTGCGAAATTGATCATTTCCATGGATGACATTAATGTTCTGCATTCGTTCCGGAACGATTTGGCGTCCATTTGCGTTCTTTCCTTTTGCCACAATCATCAAACCCTGTGATGTGCAAGCTGCAAACTGCTCACCATATTCTGGAGCGTCTTGTGCGAGTCACGCATCAGAACCGTCTTCTCTAAAATGATGCAAGCAATGAACCTCGCGAGCTTGCCGAGAGTGGTCACATTCAATTCGGTGTGAAGTGCGTCTGCATAAATCTACGAAACTGACGGCCGCAAGCCACTCGAGATGATGTTGTGCGTGCGTGCGGAGACTAGTGGCAGACAATGTCGTTTGATTACGCACAGTGGCAAGAACGATGCGCCATAATCATTTACCTCTTGAGTTCAATCCCTGCCTCTGCGAAGCCGTACGCCGTGCCATAAAAACTTCTTTTTGGATCTGAAATGAAGCCTTATCATCCACCCGCTACGTTTTGTCTTAACGACTACCAGTCCCTACTCCACTCCATTACGTATAACCTGTGCCCTGTGCATGCACATTGCCAGTGGATCTTTAGTACAACCATTCAACAACGAATTCACGAATCCATCCATGAATCAATCCCAAACCGCGAAGGCCCAAGGCAATTGTTTTACAAGCAATTGGCAACAGCTGCCCACAAGTAAATCTTCTTTACGCATACACCGGTCTTTCTTCTCTGAATTTGTAACAGTCGGGTTTCGCTTTGAACCAACCTTGGCATCTTGTTTGAGCAGTAGCCCAGAAGTTTTCCCACGTTACTTCTGGAAGCTGGAGTTGAACCCTCGTAGTTCTCGGATCTGGAAGGTTTGATGATCTCTGAGTAACATTACATAAAACTTTGACAGCGTCAAACACGTGTTTTAATCATCGTGAGCTTATTGGTGCCCAGGTGGACAGAAACGCACTAAAACCTCTGCTGTGACTGGATTAAATCGGGGACAGGATGGACCGCAGGGCCTCAACTTCAAGCGTTAACCGTATCAAAGAATTTCCGTCCCGCTACAAGCACATTCAAGCTTACCATACACTTTGTTAGAACTCGTTGTCCAGTCCATGTATTGCACGTCACCTTTGTTGTCAAAAAGGCTTTTTGCTGCTGTAGAGACAGTTTTGAGCCAACACCCGGTCTGTTTGAAAACATAGTCGTAATAATAAAATCAAAATCCTCCGATCATGTTACAGGGGCGGCGGCGTCGAATCATATCGCTTCCTGCAATGTCGGTTTCCCATGTTCTCCACCTTTTGTGTTGTCCTCACTAGTTCTTCATTCTTCAAAATATATAAAATTCGTCCAAAGGGAGGAACCAGGCGCGTTTTCTAAGCCCGTTGAGCATTATCGAAAGAAACAAGATAAGCAGCAATTTATCCCATAACTGGGCCTTTCCAATGGCTTCAAATGGAAGATCAAGAAAAAAAGAAGCTTTCAAGAAACGAATGTATAGAAGTAAACAAAACCTAGGAATTGTGAAAAGGCACAGGCTCGAAATCCATATCATGTGAGAACAAATTTAACTACCCGTGAATTTGCGCAACAGGATTGGAATTTAATTGCTCACAATTCTCATGATGAGCGTCTTACTGCTCCTGATGGCACAATTCTGTCCACAAACTGACTGCGGTATATCACGTTGAGAGATGGTTTCATGTCTGGAATGAGGGGGCAGACGCCATTTCGGATGCAGTTGGCTCATATTTGCATTGAGACGAGAGGCCGCGAATGGCGTGCGCCTGGTTCAAGTAGTGACCATTAGAGATTAAAACGATGCAGAGAAAGCTTGACAGGTCTTATTAGCATTTAGAGAAGATATCATTGAGAGCAAGGCTTTTCAGCAAAAGATAGTACTTTGGATAAACCATTTCTTGACTTACTTAATATGGAAACATTACAACCAGTGCTACAGAATGCTTCGTTTCAAGAATTGATCCCAGCCTTGCTCGAGAAGTGGCCAAAGCAAAATCGATCGGTTGAAAAACTGGCAGACGTATTACGGTCGCCTTCCTTGATGGGGTAGATACCGGCGTTTTCGAATGCTTTACATTCTGAACATGGGAATGAAATCCTCAGTTCCTTTCGACTCCCTACCAGTAACGGTCAAAATATATACCGATACGGTTCAAAACAGTTTTAGACTCACTTTTAAAGTATCAGAAAGATAAGAACTGGAATAATCTGCATGCTTCTTGACATTAGTCACAAACAATACAGGTTTGTGCACAAACTTTCGCCGACACGCAAGGGTTTATGCCTCGTACGTCAGAAGGTGATAAGGAACCAACGTGTACTTAGTTGTCCGGGTTGGTACCAGTCCGGTAGGTATCAATGCGAGGGGCTCTTTTGTGTTCCGAGATATTTTCTGGTCGGTCTACCGGATTTCAAGCATCAGAGAGCAGCGTCTGAGTTCTTGGAATGCTAGTTCAGTATGCTAGATCGCAAGTTAAGCAAATAACTGCAGAAAATCAGGTTGCTCTAGTTGGCAAGCCAAAAAATTTTTTTTGGAAATACTGATTTCCTGGCATGAGGTTTGTATGTCATTTAGTGCGGTTACAAAGTTCTTTCAAGTGTAATGGAAAGAGAATTTCCATCTAATGATAGTTCAGAGGTTATTGCAGCGCTCCTCAGTAACCTCAAGCGAAATTTCAGTCCACCGTTTTCAATTTACTTCCACATATTTCCATCGGTTGGGTTTCTGAACATGTGTCCCGACGCTTTGACCCCATTCGTACACTCGCTTTGCCTCAATGCGGCTCCCAACCCCACCCACCCCCCCCCTGTTCTTCACGATGCACCTCCAAATGCGCCCTGCTGTTCGCACCGCGTGCGCTGCCTTTCGATATCCCACCAACACGGCCTCCCCTGAGGCCTCCTCTCCCTGCCACACTCACAATACCCTTCCCCTTTTCAAATACTCCTTGACTTTTCTTAAGAAGACTCACCCCGCATCCATCTCCACCCCGCTTCAACTCCCGCTTTTTTCCATGCTCTCCATCTTTCTTTGTCTTTAGCGTCATAGGCGACCCCTTTTCAGCGCGCGCTCTCTCCCACCAGGGCGCTCTGCAATTCTTCGAGCCCCGTTCAGCATACGTTCATCTTCATCAATAGTTCGGACACCTTCCCAATCTGTCCCAACTGCCTCTCCAACACCGCAACCCTTTCTTTCAGTTTCGTGCAACAGATCCCCCAGCTCCCTTGCAACAAAATCCACTACCCCTTCCATGTGGAACGGTATCACCATTCCTATCACCTTCAATGCACCTTACAGGCTCGAGATCGCTTCCAAACGCGCACCAAATTTGGACGCACTCAACACAGGCTCCCCTATCTCTACCACCTGATTCGAAATGAAGGCGTCCATTTCGTCCTTTACCTCGCACCTAATATTTCTCAACAGCGCTCTCACCTGCGCAGCAGAGCTCTCTTCTGGCTCGCCCTCCCCGCCACTGTTGCAAATCCCCTCACCAATTCTGAACTGGCTCACGTGCACAGCATCCTTCCGCGGATTCGCACTATCTTCCTTCTTCTCCCGAGGTGGGCTGTGCGTTATCTTCTTCCCGTTTTTCACCAGTATTGTCTGAAGCTCTTCTTCCTTCACATTCGCGTTCGGAATTGCTCGAGATCATAAGAAGTTTCTCCTGGAAATAAACTCTCCGACAAGGAATCCTATGGCCCGCTGGCATGGCAAGTTGGACTGCCGTCAATTTATCGCCACAGTTTTTCGCACCATTACTGTCCGCTGTGTTTCTCATTTAATTTTCAATTTTGAGGCCTTCCTATCATTTTTCGCCGCAATCATCCACATCAAAAGATACGGCCTCGAGACATTCACCATACCACACTCCTTTCGAAAAGCTAAACGCCTCTTATTTCGATAGCTTAGCGCAACGTCGTTTTCATATTTAAGAAGAAGAACAGGTCATTTGGATTAGGTACCGTATTCTAGAAAGGGTTTCTTCAAGGTATGTTACCGTTCATACCCAAAAAACTTCGTAGTCCGAATATGGGGACAATATTGTCATTAGTGTAATCTCTACTGCACTTTAGTACCTAGTGTTATTTATGATATTAAGGGTGCTACCTTCCAAGCCTTTCAGCCCAGTTTCCGAGAACGTTAGTTTCTAGTATACATGTGTTACACCTAATATGAAAACGACTTATATCCTGCCAATGTGTAACATCTTCTCCACCATTTTACCGCCAGAAATTCGTATGAAGCGCAAATCGGTATTCCTCTTGGTCCAGTTATTCAGTATGCAGCTACGACTTACATTATTCCGCAGAGTACTTTCATACGTATTGAGAAATCATTACAAATCACAAACGAACTCTGAGTAGAAGGAGTCAATGATGGCCCTGCTGAACTAATGGAAGTTGTCTGTGCGGTAAGATAGAAGGCTTTCAAATCGAAACAGTGTCAAAGAAGCTGTAGTTTTGAACCAAATTCTCCATACTAGATTTGATATTGTCCGATATGTGGAATACGAATCGGTGCTTGACCGGAGGAAGACCTTCTAGGTTATGTTCAGCCTTTTTAGGCTACTCGCTTCCACTCTAATCTTTACTTTCACCTTAGGCCTGCTCTTCGGTGTCATAGATCACTCTCTCAACTTTCCCATTCCTGTACCACCCAAATCTCTCTTGCGCTTTGTTTCAAGAAGTTTACTTTGATGCATCGTTCAAAAATTTCTTCACATTATCATTATCGAATGTAAAATTCTTTGCCTGAACTCCGTATTCGGTACTTCCAAGACATGTATTTCAACCCAGCGATGCATTATTCTTGGAAAAGACGAGCACGACCCAGGAAAGGGCCACAAAAAAGCTATAAGTTTCGTGAGAGAGTGTGTACGGGTGCCGAGAATTGGACTGTAGAAGAAGGGGGCCACTATACCATATGCTGAGATTCCGTGCTATCGCGACCTAGTTCCGAAATACTTTGTCACCAAAGATGCGGCCCTTTCCATGCGCCTTTTCAGTATTCAAATATCCATCAATGGTAAATCACAACGACCCTCCATTCTTGGCGGGCTGCATCTATTTATTTTCTTTTCTGTTGCTACATAGGCGGAGAGCTGCAGCAATCTGGCCAAACCATGCATCCAACAATGCGGTCTTCTCGGCCAAGAACTCATTTCCAGTACCATTCCTTTCATATTCACTCGCAGCTTCAACAACAAATGCTGTCGTAATCCATCTTTCTGTACCGTTAGCTCCATCCGAGGCACATCACGTTGCTCCGACATTGATAATTTGATTCCATTCAGTCCAATTCCTTTCTGGGAAAAGCTCCTTTTCCGAGAGAAAGTGGTTTTGGCAAACATCCATTAAGATCAGAGTAACGCCTTTGTGGGCTGTGACACCCCACTCTTTTCTCCTTTCGTCATACGTTCATTGACCCGAAGTCTATTCTCGGTCTGCCTCAATTTTCTCCAGCAATATTTCTCACAGTCTTCGTACAAGAGTTTATCCTCGCCAGGAGCAGTTTCTATTCCCTGAACAGGCCGTGTTTGCTTCATTTTCGTACACCGAAAACACAGATTGACCCTGTGAACATGTTGCACGGCCCAGGTATGGCCGAAATATAGCCGTGATTATATTCCAAAAAGGCCCTGATTTGTGGCACAAAAAGCGGACAGTATGAGGCCAAAATTAGGCCCAATTTATGGCTTCTAACGTATGCCGAAATATGGCCATCTAACAGAGGGCGGACTTTGGACGAGATTGATACGAAATACCTATGATGTCCTTGACCCTCTAAAGGACAGAATGAGGCCCAGAAAGCCGGTATTTGGAGTTTCGAGGGACGGAAACACGACCGTCTTCGTTAATGTAGTGGCGACGCTCAGACCTTGACAAAAACCGTAAAGGTACCCAAACTAAACAAACTGGCTTGTAGACGTATGTCCACGAAGAGACCGTAAAAAGGACGACAATGTCTACTTCGGTATGGCCAGGAACAATCCAAGAAGAATACTATATACCTAGTAAATGACGTCTCGGATGGTTCGCTCTTCGCTCCTTCGCGACCTCTATATATCTAATCATCTACGCCATCAACGTTTGTAATCAACGCAGAAAGACATTTTGTTTACCTTAAATCGACGGAAGCGTCTCAACAGTTGCAATCAAATCTCAGATCAAAGTACGCACGTTCAGAACTCTCATTCAAGAATGACACAAGGCAACAAATAGTAGTGAGAGCACGTCCACGATGCAAAAGAACGCATTTTCATATTTACGGAATCTGTAGCACCCTGATATCTTGAGAACACGCATTGGCACAGAGGAAATAGAAAATCAGTAGGAAATGCACCTGTCAGCAAGGTTTCAGAAAGGGTTCAGTCGCATATGTAGGTCTGAACGCCTGAGGAAGTATACTATACGTACATCTTGAGCGGTGATGGGAGTTTAGTTCGACCGCGAAGTTTTGGCACGCGGAGGGCGAAAGCCTGACTTCTTCCTCTTCCCATCATTTTGATGGGACTTCTTTCTTCCCTTGTGGACGTTACGAGAACCCTTGGAGCTCTCCCGTGGGGCATGGTGCATTGATCTACTCGCGTCAGAAAACTCTTCATCGTGATTTGCAGCCTGGCTCCCATTAGCTCCAGCACAGACCTTGAGCTTTCCTCGTACATGTCCACCGCTTCTCTTTTGAACCTTCTCGGGTGTGAGAGAATCCTCTTAAGGACTCTCGGAAATAGAACCGCTCGAATATATGGAAGCATCAGTATGTGTGCGCTTCTTCTTTCTCTTCTCGAAAGCTCTGGATAAGCTTCATGACTGATTGGAAGTACGATCTCGTTCACAGTCGGATGTATCCCTTCCATTGACACGCTGTAGATGAATCAAGTCTGAAGAACCACCTTCTAGCCCTTCGCTGGAGTGAGCAACCTCAGTGGTTCGGCGTATATCATTCCTTCTGTTCTCAGTCTGCCCATTCCGATCAAATTCGTTTTCACTTCCCGCTCGAAAGTTCTGCAAACCGTCTACCGCAATCGCGTGAGTGCCATTCTCATCTACACGTGGTTGTATCTCCGTCTCTTCTTCATGAGGGCCTGATCCGGAACCCACACCTGCCCTTGCAACGCTATCCTGAACACCGCCGAAGTTGTTCGCAGCACGTGAAGAAGAAGGCATATCTGTACAACCGGTGGAGGACGCCGCACCTCTACCTTCGTTTCCTTTCGCGGTAGAAACCTTGCGTGCCGCCTTCTTCGCGGCCTCGATCTTGGCCTTCTTGTCCCTCTGCATGGCCTCCTTGATGAACTCTGTAGCTTTCCAGCTGTTCTGTGCGTCCTGAAGAACCGGGAACTTGTCTTCCAGTCGGCGCTTCAGCTGAGAAAGAAGATCGGCATACTCTATCTTCACCGACGTGAACGTGCGCTCTCCTCTCCTCAATCCCATGCGTTGATAGAGAAAGTATCGTATGAGATCCTTGACACTATTGGTCAACTCAGAATATATAAGTAAGTCCTCGTTAGATGAAACATCGCCGCGCATTTGCTCCCGGTAGAGTTTGTTGAACACAAGACGTGCCGAGATAAGCGTGCCAGTCGGTATACCAGGTTTGTCTGATGTCTTCATGCACCTCTTGCACGCCGCTGTTGGTATCCCGATAGCGTTGGGAGGAAGCACAGATACACTAGAAGAATGCGTGTTGCTGCCGTTGACTCTCGTCCCTTGCAGGGAGTTTACGTCGGCTGTGACTTGAGGAACGACTCGAGAACTCATCTCGGCAGTGACAGGAGGGACCACGCGAGAGCTCATCAGGTGTTCAACGCAAGGGTAGAATTCCTGTTCGGCAGTTGCGTGAATAGAGTTCGTCACAGGAAGCAAAGGATCTGGTTAGCTTTGGTAATGCATTCTGGAACAAAAAAATGAATGTCCAGCGCTGCTTATCTGTCTCAGTACGCCAGATCGCCAGAGAACGTTCTTCGCGTCGTAGTTGGATGAATGAGTGACTTACAAACAACAGCGCTCTGCGCGGAACTGAGATACGAACGTGGGTTCAGAGAGTGATAAGGGGAAGTGATGGAGGGATGATGCTGCTGGTATTTCGTACTGCTCGAAGACGATTGCGAGACCATGGTGTGGAAGCGAGAGAGCCTCACAGCTTTCCCTTCAAGTACTTGAGGAAAACTCCGGTTGCGCCGGAGCATCTTTCCTTTCGCTTGGAGACGAACGCAGGTGCTCGTGTCGTGGTCAAGGATCTTGATGTGATTACTTTAGATTTCCTCCAACCTGAACAAGTTAAAATGTTTTCCCAGGAAATTCCGAAAATCAAATTATCAGAGCTGAAAAACCGGAGGAATGAACTTAACTCTTTTTGATATTGACAAGCCCCTGTGAACAGCTCCGTGGACAGCTGTGCCCGACGCTACCAGAAGTAGTTCAGAACAACGACAGCTCTAGTTCCAGACTGTCTTCAAACGTCATGTGTGCATGACATCAGTTCGTTCCTATCATCGAATGCGGGAGTCATTGTGCAGACCTGCATTGTCTAATGTCGTTCAATGAACATACCAGAAAGAGAAGGGGCAGATGGGAAACTTCAACTGAGAACCCTGAAATAAATACCAATCCAGAGCCACCGGAGGTTATTCATGAATCAGGAGAAGATTCCCCTCCACGAGAGAGGAGGTGCAGATGGGAGTATTAGAGTCAGATAAGAAACATTAAGTAGATAGCTGAACACAATAACGGAAACCCGGATTCTCTTTCAATGCCTTCTGAACCGGAACAGTCTCAATGAAGCAGATGGGTATCCAACAAATCACAAGGAATCGTAGAGTGTAACCCTATTCTGCAAAACGATGCAATTGAATCCCATGGCGAAGTTCCAGACCAAACAAGTACATCCACTTCTACCCCAAGAGAACCAGTCGATATCGTCGCAGTTTCAGAGTCTGGATCCTCTGTGTACTCTTTGGACTTGTCGTCATCAGATAACCGATCTGCAGATTAGTCGGACTCTTACTGTTCTTATGATTTCCAAGAGCGGAGTAATGAGCTACATGAGGCAAACCCCATATGTGCTTCTGGATTTAGAAGACTGAGCTCATTCTTGTACACGTCCGAGCTTTTCAATGTCTCTTGTAAAACGATAGAAAAACTAATATCAATCCAACCAGTCAGCGCCATAGTATGGCACCGAAAGATGGCCTCCTATGCAGTGCGGGAATCAATAGCGACGAAATCATTCGTCGAGATGCGTAAGGATGGCCACTGTGCTGCGACAGAAAGGTTCCGGCTTTCCAAAGTGTGTCCAGTATGTGACAGATCTTTGAACGGCCCCGGAAGCTCAAAATTCTGGTACATGAAGCCTTCATCAGCAATAAGAGCTCTATGTCGTGCGAGGGATTCTTTTGCAGAACTTCAGGACGGCTGGATACGAATAAAAAATGCCCAAGGGCTCCCGACCGATGGTGACACCTCCCACGATTTCTATCACGGAGAAATTTTTCGGAGAATATACTCACGACACCTGAGCACTTCAAATAGGACTCCGAGTGAGACCTTGGACGAGATAGTAGTGTTTTTGACGTTTTCAACAGACAGATTTGAATGTTCAAGAAACAGACGTGGCGAAGCTGTTACTTCCTGGCCTCTCGTGTCCACCATTCTAAACTATAGTCCAAAGGAACGAGCACGAGCTAACAATGCCCTTGTTTTTGGCATTGTGCCCGGAACTCATGTGTCGGAATATCTCGACACCTTCTTTCACCCAATTTTCAATGACTTTCGGATGCTTGAAAAAGGCATAAATGTTGTGCGTCACGACAAAATAATTCGCAAGATAAGAGCCTATGTTACCTTCTTCACCGCGGACTGGCCTGCAGCCTCTAAGGTGCTGGGATACGTTGGACACAATGGGTCCTCCTTTTCCCGGTTTTGTGTTAAACGCAAAACATATTTCAGGGCCTTGAAATCCTCCTACGTGGTTCCAGATATTCCAAAACATATAATCAAGTCTTGGTGCGTGGCTCATCACCGCAATAGAGATGGAAATAGTTCCAGAGAAGTTATCAACATAGATTGTAAGCCTGGAAGAAGAAGTAAGGACATTTTATCTACCTGGAAAGGATTTGCTGCCAGTCGCAGGAGTGAAGTTGATGACAAGGCCATTGCGAAGAAAACGGACATTACGAAGGATTGCTGTCTTCGGAAGCTCTCAGTTGACTTCAAATACTCTTTCCCGTATGATATCATGCATTTAGTGCTAATCGGATGGACCAAAAATGTTGCCAAGCTTCTCAGTGAATTGAAATGAAGCGTTCAACGTATTGAATACCAGTTTCCTGGGGTCGAACACTCTTGGCGTTGGATGAATTAGAAAAGTATAAGGCTGAAGATATAAGGCGGCTCTTTGAGTTGTATCTGTTACCATTTTTGCATCGCTACAACGTCAACGAGAACAAGATTAGACTGTGGTTAGTCACCTCCAGGTTGGTTTCGATATCATTTAAGTATAGATGCGAGATGGATGTAATCATGGAGCTGGAGCAGGTCGTACAAGAAGCTTACGTTCGATTTGTGAAAGAGTTCTTCTCCCAGACATCAGAAGCATTTTGTCTGACCCCTTCTACTCATGCCATATTACATCTGCCAGAATTGCTGAGAGAATGTGGTCCATTGGCTTTAACATCACAGTTCCTAATCGAAAGGCTGTTGGGGGACATGGGAAGAAGGATGACAAGTAGAGTGAACGTTAACTCTCACATGTTCCACAAGAATCTTCGACTCTTCGCGTTGCGAATCTTGAGCCATTGACTGGCGCCAAAAGTATCGCAAGAGAAGAACTTGGTTTTGGAAACAGAAGAGAGCCGTTCTGGCTTATCCTCTGGCTCACAATTTGAACATGAATTTGAACAAAAGACTACCGTTCGCGGCGTTTGGGAACACGTAGAGAGACTCGAACGGTTCAAGAACATAGTTCAAAGCTTTTTGCAACAAAATCTTTCCCACTTTTGTCATTCATTCACAGTCGTATCCGCGAAACACTTCAACTCTTCGGAGTTATCCAGAAACGCCTTACAATTTATCATCGAGACGGAGAAGGCTTTCAGAAATAGGCAAACACTTCAAAAAGATGCACGCCAGAAGTTCCGCGTTCCCGCAGAATTTGTTTCATAAGATGAGGAAGGGTTTGTAAACTCTGGTTCACATCCAGGAGAGAAACAATGTCCAAAGGAGCTGTATTACGGAGAAGTTCAAGGAATATTTCAAGTTAAGATCCAAGCTGATTCTCTTGGAAATAGGCGAAAACAAATTCTTCATGCAACTTTTGTCGAGATTCGATGGCATTACGGGTGTCTTTACAACGAGGCTGTCGACCTGTTGTATACAAGTGATAAGCGCAGATCGGAGGTTGCACTCGAATATCCCAACTGTATTTGAAGACCGATCGGGTTCCTAGACATTTCAAGGCGTCGGTACTTTCTCGATAGAAAGCGTAGGGATCATATGATCGAATCAGCACGGGTGGTTATGCCACATGTACAGTACACGAACAAGTAGAACTGTGCCTAAGCCTCGTTGAAAAGCATGCAACATACATTCCATCGAACACGATATTTGACCCAAGTGTTAATGACCAATAGAACCCTCGTCAAGAGACCACTATGCAGAGAACGCGAGTGCTACGAAACCCCTGACGGTTGAGGTAATCAAAAAGTGTTCGCAGTTTCAGAAGAGGACCTACATTAATTGTACTGTGCTGATAGTTCATCAAAATTGCATCAAAATGTAGTAGTTCATGGTAGTCCGCGGATGTGAAAGGTTTTCTGCACCACTGCTTAAATGTCGAACGTCGGAAAGCAAGTGCAAAGCTGAAGGGATTGTGTTATTTCGTGACCCAAGTCATTGAAAAGATGTATCCAGATCCGCGTAAAAAAGTACTTTCAATTTGTGTGTTTCATCCGTGTGTCGGCACTTATAGATGATAAACTTCATGGAGATGTTCTTTGAGACGTTGAATCCGATTTCCCCCAAACACAAAGTTTGTGTACAAAATGTTCGTCGTGTAATAATGAAAAGTTCTTGAAGGACACAGAGCAAAAGAAATGCGCACAACTCAAGAGTGCAAAGCCGGATGGTCGTCAAAATAGCCTGGCCGTGCGGCAGGTATATTGAATCAATTGCACGCCAAGCCTTGATGGGAGGAATTGTTGGTCTCCTAACGACCAAGATCGTATCAAGCTGTGTAACTTCGGTGAAATGTTGCGGGAAATTTGTCTTCGAACTTATCTGCGACTGATTGGCTGGGTGACATTCACGTTGAGCTGCCGTGCTCAGTGTACACGTGGTTGAACAGATTTGAACCATGTCACGCGGTCCGGGACATGTTACAGGCTTGTGGCAGACCACCGTTGCCGACATTTTGCTGAGCCGTAGCTCTCCGAAGAAGATTTGTTTCAGTCCTTTTGTCACAATGTCCTCTTCTGAACCTTTTCCATTCAAAGAATTGATTCTTCCGGAAGACGCAGAATGTGTTCTTGACACAGTGCTTATACCCGATCGTGCAAAGTGTGTTGCTTTCGGCTGCTCACAAATCGCTAAACACACTGATCGATCTGAAGTGATTCGCGAGAGAACCGCAGATTTGCGTAACATTGCAAGACTTCCAACACAAGATTTGATGCGCAAGAGACGATGGCGCCGGAATGAACAAAACCGCAAGCTCGAAAACAAGCATCAAAGCAATAGATACAAACGAGATCGGGAATCGGAAACACCTAGCGAGCGAAATCTTCCGCTGCAAAAATGCAGGAAATGGTACGCGAAGCAGAAACAGCGAACGAAGTTGAATGCAGATTCTCTGTCTACAGCCGTAAGCCGTGAGAGCGTGCGTACGGATGGTGTGGATTCTGACTGTTCTTTTGAGATTTCTGCTTATCAAAAGACACCTGTCACGTGTCCTTCTTCAGATGCAACGTCTGAGCCGGCATCTAATGCGAACAATGCAGTCGTATCTTGTGCTCACGACGAGCAACCTGAAGTTGCCGACGAAGGAGAGCCGGCCGAGAGTGAAACAAATAAATTTCTTTACGAGCTTCGAGAGAAACGTTGCTCCGTAACTGTTTATCACCACCTGTTGGTGCCCATAGAAGAGCTTCCAGATGCCAATGATGTCGAAATTATTGAAGTGACCGACTTGCAGACGCCAAGTGCAACAAGCTTCGAACCCCAAAAGCGACACGATTCACTGGACAACTTTGAGGCCAATAGCACTGCAAATGAACGCAGCAGTGAGCAAGGAGATTGTGTTTCCGACGTTCGGCAACTTATGCTCGACGTTTTTGGTCCAGAGAGCTCAGAAGATGATAAAGATCCAACGACGAAATGAGTGACGATCCCCACCTCTGGATACGCAGCAATTCCCGAGCCTGTCTCCTCTCGGTCTTTGTTTCTGATATTATAATACTTGCGACTACTCTTTGCTTCATTGGTCTGATTGGGGGTGTTTGCTAAAGCGCTGGGATGCATGGGGCGTGTCATACTCGATAGACACACATCACTTAGATGCTGCGGCGACCATAATTTTTGTGGAGACCTATAGAGTAACATACCCGACGGAGGAGAGCGGAGAAAAGGAGTGTGGAGAGCTGTCCTCAGAAACGACATTCACTGGACTTGACTTCGGAATCTGCTTTCCATGAACAAATGACTACCATTTCACCTGTGGGCTAAGTTTCATCATGTGTGCAGGCTACAATTGTCCAGACAGATGCCACGGATATCTTTCGTGTCGATACAACAGTTTTAACGTTTCGCCATGCTGCTATATCCGCTGTACGGGGCGCACCCACACGATAAAGGACGTGCACAAGACCGACGAGTTTGCACCGGGCGAGCTCGAGCAGGAGCTCCTGTAGGCAACTGAGCACTGCAAGAGCACCTATTGGGAAACCTGTGAGCACAACAGCTCGATTCCCGAATGACTGGGACACACGTTCCGCCGCGAGCGTATATCCGCATTGAGCTACATGCGGAATTGCCGTCTCCCATTTATTGCCATTCAACACGCACCGAGCACCGATAATAGAAACCAGAAGTGCTACAGCCCTCATCAAGGCTGGCATGACCATTTTTGTACCATTTTTTGCTGCAATAGATACCGTCAATCTCGTTATCAGCTTCTTCTTCAGGGCGTTGCTCAGTTCTCATAAAATCAGAGATTACCCATCTCAGTGCAAACGTCTGTATCCCGAACGTTTCCAAAGGCGAGGGTTGTGTATGAAAGCGGTCGCAGATATTCCAGGGCAAGCGCTGTTCTCAGCTGCGCTCAGTAGTCCCGGGACGAGAATTTCCCTAGATAAGGACCTGGCTTTGCTGTTCCCATGCTCCACTGCGCGTTTCTCATTTTCACCCATGGTCTACACGGGAGGCTCTTTTTCTGGAGGTACAAATGCGATCCGGTAGAAGATTTTGAAAGTAAGAGACCCTGGCATCAATCGGAACCGAAGCATGTACATTTGGTTCTCAGTAATTTCGATCGCACCAGTGATTTGTCCGCGCTTACCTTTCCCGTGTTTCTCAAGCCCACTCACGTCCATATTTTGCTCTCGAAGCAGCCACTGAGAAACCGGCCGCGCTGCTCCTTGCATGAAGCCTTGGATTTGGACTCCAAACGTGATTCGTGCTGGGACGACCATATCAAACTCCTGCGAGGTCAGTATTTCCCAAACTAAACCGCCCACGAATGGCTTCTGTTTCTGTGGAAAGCGGAACCAAAGCCTCATGAACATTCTCCGTTGGAGTAGAACCCGCGGTATCATAGGCTTGGGAACGGTTACCATGCAAAAGTGTACATCGCACAAATGAAAACTCTTCTATATCGCCGGTGCGACTGGCCATTGCCACAGCACCGACGCCAGCACCCGCCGCTCCGAAAAGAGATATCCATCGGCGACAGCCCCACCTCTGAAAAGTGCTGCCAATGGAGCAGTTGTGCAAGCCAGCCCACCAGTACCGAGAGCGGGTAGCCAAAATGGAGCAATTAATCCACCGCTTGTTGCAGGGGCGGTACCACCAGACAAACCGGATGCACCAACTCTAAGCCACTTCATGTTGGCTCCTTGGCGCGTATGGGCTGAGTCTTTTGCGGGAGACGCAACGCTTTTGCCATTCACAGTAGCGTTATTGGCGAGAGCCAACACAAGTCCTGCAGATTGCTGCTCAGCAGTATTTAAAATGCGAGGGGGGAGACTCAACGCAGAGATGAAACGGCTTCTCATGCTCGTGCCTCATAAACGGTGGAATTTATGACATCGGCCTCATGAATTGTAGAGATAAGAGGTATAGCTTGTGATGGACCAAAGAAAGAAGCGGTGAGATACGCGTCCTCCACTTCTACGGAGCATAGCATGGGATCTTCAGATGCCGCAATTTCTAACGCCTGCTCAATAAGACCATCGCGGGCTCAATTTGGCATCGAAAAAGCGAAAAAACTTCGTCAGATATGCTTGCAACTATGTCGGATCAGGTGCTCCCGACGCAGCACAGGCAGCAAGAATGCCGACCGCGGAAGATTTTGCCCTGGGCCACCCGGTTCAAAGCCCAATTCATGACCTTGACGAGAGGCGGTCTTTGAAGCTTCAGAGGCTTCGAAACTGTTCACACTGCTCATGAGCAAAACGAAAGCGACGCCCCAACGTTCAGCTGCGAGGGGTGCATAACGGGGTTTGTGACGCCGCAGCTTTGGTTGTAAGAAAGCTTCCTTGGTGGTGGAAGAAATGGTCTTTAACAAGGCTAGCGCCCGATGAGTGGAAGGCACTGAACGAGGGAAGCGTTTCCTGGTCCCACCACCAGAGCTACCGTCGTACTACAGGGTACCCTTCGGAGAAACAACGATGGCGAGCTTGAAATGGGAGCCATTGCTGGTCTTGATCTACTGATATTTTGGGGGCACGTGTCCACAACTGCCATTGAGCTGTCCCCCATCCGACCGATCCAAATGCAGTTCGCCTCTTCCGACACAACAAAAACTGCATTCGTGGCGTTCTGTACTACTATTAGTCGTGTCCGTTGAACCAATGCGCTCGAGGTCTTCACAACTCGGCAGTTCCCTGACAGCTCACGCGTTTATTTACTTACGGCGTACCCTTAGTACCTTCGTACATTCGCAGCTACGAAGGTACCATCAAGAAGCATTGTGAGTCATAACTTGTGCCCGCCACTTATATGCACTGAGATATTCCACTGGAGACGGAATACGTTGGACCGTTGTTTTGGGTCCCATTTCTAGGGTTGTCATGCGGGATAGAAGTTGAGTAATGCGCAAAATTAGGTGGCAATCTTAATCGATACGCATGCTCTGAGCTCATTGAAATTCGTCTCTTGGCAAAGATAGAGCGTCGGGCGCACCGCTGCCTGCCTGTTCGCTTCCCGTTTTGTATATGACGGTCAATTCATTCTTATGCACTGGCTCGTCTGTTCTGACTCCATCCAAATCGCTTCCTCAAACTTTCTGACGAAGAAACGTGCGATGGCAGTGTCGTCTGCTACGCTTCAAAGTCGGACGGGTCAATTCCTTGGCGACGGAGGCTCAATCTAACCCGATGGTCACTAAGATTTGCACCATCTTGACTGGTGCAACCGTGAGTGAGCTGCTCAGGCAAGTACGTATTTTCCTTAAAGATATCTTCGCGCAGTTCGTTTCTGACGCTATCTATGATATCCAGGGCGGAGAAGCGAAGCAGCAGGTGCAGATCTTGTCCAGATTCGAGTGGAATTATTGGACCACTCTCTATCAAATCAATCAGAGCGCATTTTGGAGGAAGCGCCGCTCCCCACCATCGTCACTAATCAAGCATCGTGAGAGGGAAGCAACTGCATTTCTTCTAAAGTTCAGAGATTACAAACGCTTGTGCACGCGGCACAACTTGGCGCTGAGCGCATTGACGTGGAACTGAGAGCTATTCCACTCTTTCTACAGTTTCTGAAATCCAATGATATTGCTCTTCCTCTGCCGTCATCAAGCGTATCATTTCCTACCATGACTTTCAGAACTCGCTAACTTTTGAACAGATCGATCAAACTCTCACTGACTGGTGTAGGGCCGGGGCCGAAGCTGGCAAGATTGACATGGCTCCCGCTTCTGCGTTAGACAACTGCACCGTGTGTAGAGCATTGCGAAAGACGTCTCATGCATCGGCTATTCTTGCGATGGGTGAAACTGGAACGCCATCGCGAATTCTTGCCCAAAGTTCGGATCGTATCATACTTTTGCGTCAATTGGGGTTGGTGCCGAATCCGCTCCGGGACAGATCCAGACCAGCACCTTGCATCAAATGTACCGCTCTCGTGAGATTAAACCGGACTCCTGTGTATGGCGTCATTGGAACTCCGATGAGTCAATCAATAAGCCCTGCTTTGCACAATGCAGCAATGGCTGCGAGTTATATAAAGGGCGTCTTTGTGGCTTTCAAAGTTGAAAATCATTACCCTGAATTCATTCGTGACATGTGTGGTTTTGGTGTTGAAGCCTTCGCCGTAACTGAGCCTGGTAAAGAGTCTGTAATGGAAGCGATGGATGATATGAACGATATTCCTCGAAAGATCGGAGCGATGAATACTGTTCTGCTGACTGGGCTGCCGCCATATCCGCTATTGAGGATCATTTGAAGGGCGGTATGAATGGGAAGCGCGTAGTCTGTATTGGCGCTGGCGGTGCTGGAAAGGCTTTAGCGATTGGAGCTCTTGAGAGAGGGGCTTCGAAAGTCGTAGTAGTGAACAGAACGAAGGGCAGTGTCTGTGAACTGGTCCATGACCTTGGTGAACGAGCAGAGGCAATGTCCTTGAACGAATTCAATGGTAGTGTTTCAGGTTACGATGTCCTAATGAACACTACAAGTGTTGGAATGCATCCTGAGGTTTATGACTCCCCAGTTCTTAGTCAAAGGCTGATCGAGAGCGCTGTAGTGCTTGACGCAGTTTACAACCCTTTTCGACAAGGGCCTGCGCACAGGTGGTGCAGATGTGGTCGCGCGCGAACGCCCACCGCGAATTTGGGCTAGTTAGCGCGTTGCAGACTTCTTCGGTGGCGCAGGCGCTTACTTTAAACGCGTGTTTGCTGTTGGAGGCGAATGTGGTGAAACAAAAGGTGCTCACCAAAACAGATATTTATCACGCGTTTGTTCAGGGGGTGATTTTGTGGTCTTGCTTGTCGTGGGGGGGGGTATGCGTTGTGTTTTGCGTTTCTGATTTTTGGGTCGGCTGTGACTCGTATTGGACGGGAGAGAAAGCAGGCTTTGGGGATTGCTGAGAGACGACGTGGCGCTCGTGGTCGGGAGAATCGGTGCGGCGCGGCGGCTGTGTGCACGATATGTGCGGTTGCGGTTGCGTTGGTTCCTTATGTGTCTGGGGGGTGGAGTGATAGTGTTCGTGCGTTGTCCAATTCTACGTTGTTGATCGGATACACCTCGTCGCTGGCTACCACGTCTGCCGATACCACTTCGAGTGAGATTGGAAAGGCGTTCGGAAGTAGCACATACTTGGTGTCGTGATTACAACGCGTTCCGCGTGGAACAGAGGGGGCGGTGAGCGTTGAGGGTACTTTGGCAGGTATCGTTGCGGCGAGCGTTGCGTCATTGTACATTGGGCGGTGGGTTTAATACTGGATCCTGTACCGGTGGGAGTGACTCTAAATACAACGGATGCGCTACTGTTTCTGGGCTTGAAATGTGCAACAGGCAGCCTGACAGTTTTAGTTATTGTTCCCAAACGCTACAGCGCCGGTCGATGTTATGCGGAAGGTAGTGTTAGAGAGTTTTTTGGACTAACAGGAGCTCTTCCTAGTAGCGGCTCTTCACCGCAAATGCTCTCTATATGCGTTATCTGACGGAAAGCTTCAGACCACCCTTAACATGATCAGACATTTTGCATATATAAGCCGAGAAACCCTTCCCTCCGAAGCATGCTCTTTGTAGTAAGGCTGCGAAATACTATCAGCAACGGAGCTGTGTTTCCGGAAACGTACTCGTTATCTTTCACCCATGAGTAGTGTACTGGACACCAGAGAAGGGATGGAGGAGAACTTGTTGTGGTCACGAGGAAAAACTTTACAGACATTCATCACGCCAAAAGATGTAAGCAATTGAGAGTAACAGTTTCCTTAGTTACAACCGAGACATGAATTAGCGAACGATACCTTTGGTCACACTCCGGGTTTTTCCTTATGCAGTGAGTGGAATAGACAGTAATGGAAAAACCAGGTTCTGTCCGAGCGACATTTGATATAACCTAACCGTGTTAGTACTAATTGGTAGACTGAAGAATGTGTTGATGGAGAGAAAGGTCTTGTGGGGATCTTTAAGCTGTCGATGTTCCTGGGGATACTAGAAATCTCCAAGGTCAGTACCATCAACTCGTTCGAGCCATCTGAGAAGCTGTCTTCGAAGTCCATCGACGTCCACCTTCAAATAATGCTTTTCGTATTGAAGAAGCCTGTTTAGAGCAGTGACTATTCCTGGACGAAGATTCCGTATTCTCTCGAAAGGGTACTGAGAAAAACATAGACCCATGCTGATGGTTTCCAGCTGCTCGCAGTGTTTCTCCAAGAGATCTATACAAGTTGGTAAGCGATCAAAAAACGAAAGATCACTTAGAATTGAGGGAGATGAGCTTTCTAGATGGTCGCGTGCCCTTGTATCTTGAAGGTAAACCATCTTTAAGTTCTTCACCCTCTGCAGCAAACGCGGAATTGTTTTAGTATTGGCAAACGCGACAAACTTTCGGGATATCTCCATCGTATGTACCGAGTTCCGCGAACTAAGGAGGGCCAGCAAACACTTGCCCAGTGTGCGGAAACCGTTCTCGTCCCCGAGCATAAAGTCTGCACGAATGTTACACAAAGTTGAGGTCGCTCGAATGCGGTACCGAGCCCTGGTCTTCGTGCGTTGATCGGCTGCTAAGAACTTATTCACTTCGGAAATGGAGGAGAGGTCCAGTCTGAGAACCCCGACGCCGCTGTTGAATCGCTGCAAATTATTGGGAGGGAGCAAGAAGTGTTGCAGGTTATATGTAGTAGATGCCTGTATCTCCATTTGCAATTCCCGTTGAGGCTTCTGGACTCTGTGCATCACCAGAGACAAAACATGAGCAACTCGATGACAATCTGACCCACACTTCCTAGCAAGCATTGCACGGAAGATGGGAAAGTAGTAAGAATCCGGTAAGTCTTTGTGGGGCTCAATTAGGAAATTGGTCCAACCCCCCTAGATGTGTCCTCAAGCATAATGGCTGCTGTCCTAATGCCTTCCAAGTTCCTGTCTTTGATGTCGTGGAAAACTTGACTGAAATGAGCAACACTGACTCCTCTGAAACAAGAAGTGAGCACACGTTCCTCCTCATGAGAAAAGGCATCTACGGTTTTTGGCCGAGGCTTCAA
The DNA here is from genome assembly GCA_030374735.1 of Gracilaria caudata. Classification (NCBI taxonomy): domain Eukaryota; phylum Rhodophyta; class Florideophyceae; order Gracilariales; family Gracilariaceae; genus Gracilaria; species Gracilaria caudata. The sequence goes on from JASCIV010000082.1 coordinate 22,518, forward strand.
AACTTGGAGAGTGCGAATCGAAGACGTGGCGAGAGCTTCACGAACTTCGAAAGTAAAGGGACCCATCATCCGTGAGCTGCAGTTCTTGGAGAGGTGGGATGGCTGTTAAGATGTGGAACACGAAATCTGATATCTGTGACATAGGAAAGGACGGAAGATGAAGCTCGCGCACAACAGCACTTGTAACACCAATGATACTACGAAAGAATTCCGGGTCTTATACCGCTGACAGTTGCTGGTGATGTGCAGCTTCAACAGCAACAGGACGTTCCCCAGGCGGAAAAAGCTTTCGGTACGTTTTCATTGGGTTTTCAACGAGATCTTGACATCATTCCATCCACTGTCTGTTTCATTGACTTCTATTGAAATTATAATGAGGGATGCACTCTCAAAAATTTAACAACTTCAGGTGCATTGGAAATGCATTGCAAATCCATGAAAAAGTGCCGAGATGTTGAAATCTCATAGGGGAGACAATGACAAACGTTTCCGCCTGGGTTCCCGGGCTACAATGAGAAGCCAAGCAAGGCGTCGGCAAGTGAACGCAAAATGTGTTGCATCACGATAGGAAGAAAAGACCAGGACGCGTAGAACAGTGCTCTCTGGAAGTAGCTTGCGGAAGATGTTCAGCAAGAAATCATCATGTATATCCAGTAAGAGCCACCTAGACGGTGGTCGCGGCTCAACGGCTGAGAGCAAAAGAGCACGTCCCCGTTTAAACGTTTGAGGCCATGCAAAGATCAATTTGCGTTTGAAACACCATGGATGAAAGAAAGCGTTGGTACTGGTAGAGAGATTGTACGGGGCAAAGGCGCCAGGTATTCATCGAGATCTGTACTATGGCGCTTACTGCCCCTAGATGCGATTGCACGTTGCGCACAAAGGCTCTCTGAATTATCTAACAATATTGAGTCTAGTTCTGTCTCGGTCTACCTAGCATCACTGTTTCACCTTCGTTTGTACAGAGCGTCACAGGTGACTGTCGGGCGTTGTCTTGAGCCAACCTGTGTGCGGAGCCAATCCAGCTTCACGTGGTTTTGATAAAGTTTGTCAACAAGCCGATTTGGATGAGCTTGGGCGTTGGAATGGGACACCGATGATATTTCCTATTCCAGTACCAAGGGTGTAGGGTGAACGTCGGACGTCTCGCAGCGAGAAGTTTCTCTCGGTTAACAAATCGTACCTTGTCTCGCATCCTACACAGGCGCAATCATCAGATGATCAATTTGGGCATCATTGTTTCCCCGAGAGGGAAACATTGTCCATCAAGCGCTCAGTGGCTTGGTAATCACGACCGTTTCGAGCCTGTCCTCGCGTAAAGAGAGCACTGCTCCAAGCAGAGCTTGCTCTCGAAGTTCTTCATTCACATGATTCTGTCTTCTCTTCGAGGCGGCTCGAATCCTGACCTCATGTTTGCCGCCAGGACCATTATGATTTTCTCGAACGTTGTTTCAATGCGCTCAACAGTCGTTTTCAACATCACAAGAACTGCAACCACATGGTCTTCAGATTGATCATTAGATTTTACGGTAATCAATTATTGGCAAGTATTACCGTATTACATGATCATCGTTAGTGACTCCGCTCGTAGATCTTGATTTCAATCTCGTTATTGTCAACGACAGCTTACATCAATATTGGTCTGGATATTGTGGTCGGCTACGCTGGAGACCAGCGGCGTCGTTCTCATCTGAAAGTGCAAGACTTCCTAGACCAATTAACAATATCATTACCTTCTTCTCCAGAAGCATGAGGACATAAAAGCGGTTGCGTTTACCGGGAAAAGCGGCAGAGACCGCTATTCTTGGATTGAGTTGTGACAGAAGTTTCCAAGACCAAAATAGCCATTTTAGCTAAGGCTCCGACAATGCGTATTGCGCGAGAAGGAATGTGTCGACTTTGCAGATTCAGTAGGTAGCATCGAGACGGTGCTCGCGGTTCAAGGGCTGCGAGCCAAAGAGTACCACTCCGTTTGAAGGCCTGAGACCATGAAAGAGCAGGTGGCTTTTTAAACAATATGGATGAAGGGATGTGTTGGTACAATGAATGGTACAAGAATTGTGGTGGAGGGATTGAACTGGGCAGCATCGGTTCAGCTGCACATCAACGCTTTGCATCTAACGGATGGGATGTTTCTTGCAGATAGCGGGCTTATGCGTGAAAAACTTGACACGAAGGGATCTCCGCCGTCGTCAGGAACAAGCAAGTCGAAAGAACGCGCAAGGATAGAGCAGCAGTGGCCGTTTTGAGTGGAACAAACGAATCAGGGCCATTGAGCGCTAAGCAACCACATAGAGCAGCCCGCACCGAACACGATGACGTAGTAGCGTCAATAAGTTTAATAACCGATATTTGATTGTTCGAAATTGCTTTTCTCATTGCATACGCTCTCTCTCCGTAGCATGTCGAAGCAAATTACGAAGGGTACGTGTAAATGACAAAACACCAAGTGATGGCGATACGCGTCGCTTTGAGAATTGCAGCGATATACTTACTTCATAAACCATAAGGCACTGTTACTGCACTCGGAGACGCCAAGCCGCATGGCCGCCTAGTCAAGAGCCTTCATACTTATGCAGGCTCAGGGTCTCATTGAAAATGACGGTGACGGGAGCGATGATGTTGAAGTTGCGAAGGCCAGCGATCTGGTCCTACTGGTTGCCGATCGAAAGGTACCCTGTTATTGGTTCTACGAAGGTTAGACGAGAACTTTTTTATCGTCACCAACAGCGCTCAATGAACGCAGCTCAATCTCGTCACCTCAAAATTCTTCAAAAAAGTCTTCTTTTGAGTGGGAAAGATACTGTCAGCGCTGTGAATAATTGGAGCTCACAGAATTTTGTGTAAGCCTTTTCACAGGGCAACCGTTGAGCTGCAACCCGCTTTACCCACACTCGGTGAGCCTTAGTCGCAAACTCCGCCGTCCACAACCTCACCCTGGTCGGGCATCAAGTTCATGCTCTCAAGCGCTCCCAATGAGTCGGAAGTGAGGGAGAACGTTTTCTGACCGGTCAGAAACGTGTGGACATTGCCGAGGAACATGAGAGCGAACACCGAAATCGCAACTCGATCCCAAGCAAGTGTTCGGAGCAGCAGTCGTTATAGTGGCGACCAAGCATACTACTACAGCTACATGTTGGGGAGTGTGGCAAGCCTGTTAGAATGCGCAAGATGACGTATAATTACACACAAATCTTTGCAGTATGCTCAGAAATGCAGGGTATTGTGACTAGTTACTACAGTTCTTATCGAAACCGCAGTGGATTGTGAACGACTAGTACAAAGCGGAATCCTCAGTCATGGACAAGCGATGTGTAGCGACACCGCTTCGCGACCTGCAAATCACAAGGAGCATTTACAAATAATCGGTCGGGCTGCCAGTTTGGACGCGTTGTTTATGTGCGACAACCGTCTTGCGGAGATGGGTTGGTTTCAAATTCAAAAGCGGTTGCTGTGGCACGCGACGCGAAACAAGTTGACGAGCGGTTTCGTGCAAAGAATCGAAAGATGTGCACAAAAGCCGTGGTTCAAAGCCTCTACCGCTCTCATGCGACAGGCGGGTGATAGTGAACTACGGGTTGTGAATGTCAAAGGTGATGCGTTGTGCACGCGTGTAGATTCCGGTACCATCTTGATTTTGAAGAGAGACTACAATGAAGAATTCCTGTATGTGGAAAGTTATAAAACATGCAACCAGACTCACATGCAACCAGACTCACATGCAACCGAAGCTCGAGAAACATAAGTCGATTATGGAAGAAGTAACTGAGCAAGGACCATACGTCTTTCAATTACTGAGTCAATTAATGTCGGGAAACGATCGAAAGCTTCCGGATAACAACGTTAACCTCCTGCCTCCGCTACTAAGATCTCAGATCTGGGAAAGAAGATATTGCATTCTAGAAATGACGCAAGTCGTCAACTCATATGTCACAAAAGCAAAGGATCGAGTGGTTGCAGCCAAACAGCATATTTGCGGCCTCATTTGACGATTGGAAAGTTTGTGGACGGAAGCAGAAGTGTAGAATATGAGAACTGCAGCTTTGAGATTGACAGGTAAGTTTCTCACCATGCACTAAGGAACTGGCAAATTACTGATCACTGACCACTAAGAGCTATCTCGTGTACTCGTGACACATACGAGTAGGCTTTCAGATGTGTCAAACGTTTTGGATGTTAAGTATCAACGAGTAAAAGGGTACCATTAATCTTCTGTCATCCTGATTGATAGGGTAAGAGGAAGACCTTGAAGGAGAGGTGGTGATCGCCAGAAGAATTTTTGAATTATACAGGCTTCTGTCCGTGCATGTGTCCATGCACGTGTCCTCAAATCACACTATTCCTTAGGTCTCTTTCCACTGTGAGGTTGAGCGTCTCTGTATTTCTTCTTCCCTCCTCGACTGGCTTTGCCGCGCTTTTCGATTGACCTGTTCGGTTTGGAAAAGTGAAGAGATGGCACGGGGTTGTTTTTTGTGTGCTTAGTCAACTTTGTGGAGGTACTTGCCACATGTTCTCTCTGCCCATCAGATAAGAATCGCATTAACTTATCCACAGCGCGAGAGTCCAGATTGGACAGCAAAGCTAACATCTTCTCCCCATTTCGCTGGCCTAAGTTATCTTGTTGCGCAGTGGGCATATTTGACACAGAAGTGCCTCCGTGCAGCATATTGGTTTCAATCGACGAAGGCTCCGATTCTTTCTCATTATGAATCTCTTTCGGAGAAGGAATACTTTCCTGAGTTTGTAATATTTCACAATCTATTGAAGTAGTGTTACCAACATCATTTGTATGTTGATCTGCCTCTTGCATATCTTTTTCTCCAGGTATGTTATTCATCGTTTTCGTACCAGATTGGACATTCTCGATACAACTCTTCATGTTGCTGTCGGTCATGGACTTACGAATATGCGTGTCATGTGCGATGGGCTGTGGGACAAGGTCAGGTACCACCTTTACCGCCGGTGCGTTTTCACTCATTCCAAGCATTCTCTCTTTCACAAGCCCTCGTGATGCTTTCCCTAACGAGTTGGGCTGCTTTTTGAGTTCTTGAATGTTTGATTCTGCTTCGCCCTTTCCATTCTCTTGCTTCTTGCTTACAGATGCCGATTCGCCTGTTCCTCGTTCAGTCTTCACAGACCTTGTAGACTCTTTCTTCGCGGTTTTTTGTATCGCGTACGTTCTTTGCTCTGCCAACATTCTGATCGCCACTGATTGGGCGTCTGAGAAAATATGTATAACTCTGGAGTTCTTGATGCTTCTTGAATAACAATCTCACTTCTTTGTCTGCACTGACTGCAAATCTCGTGCCATCTCATTGTTTCCCATCCAGGTGGAAGACGGAATCTCATGATAGATTCTATGCATCTCATAGCATCTGAATTCAAGCCCGTGTCCGACACGTCGGACTCCAACTGCGTGTAAACTGGTCCAGGTGGGTCCCCATTCATCCTCGCGCTATGAAGAATACTTTCGTTGCGTGTTTGTATTTCCTCGCGCAGCATCTTCGAAACATTGGTACTGCGCTTCATATCCTTGCCTTGAACCGAAAGAGATAGTGGGGCAAGTTTCGGAGAGACAAGAACAGCAGACAGCCTTTCGGTGACATATTGACAGAGCTTTTTCAGTTCAGCTTGTTGCTCATCCAGTTTTGCTAGTACTATAGCCTGAAACTGTCTGGAGCTCAGCTAATTCATGTTACCGTAGGAAATGGAAACTAGAAGGTGGCTCTCAGCAGAAGAAGGTACACCGAGTAGAGGAGAGTGTCCGGGTAGAAGTGATGGAAATCTATCAAACGTTTTCAACTGATGCAACGAAAAAGAACTTTCTTCTCCGCGTCAACTTGAAGCGAGCATCTCATCTTTTCAATTCGAAAATATGATAGTCATTGACTTTTCGCTTCGAACATGATTGCGCTTCATGTGTATCTTTTGCACTTGTGAGAAATGAATGGAAATGAATATGTGCTAGCATGGGCCTATATCGCATACAATCTTCTCGTTTTGATGTTTCCCATGATTTCCAGGTCATTGATTTTGTTCTAAGAAGCTCATTACTTGCGTAGTGCTCTACATCTAGGTGTTAAGATCTCGGAAGGTACTGACCAACCAGAATGTCTTATGCACGAAGGCAATAAAGGTATGCTTGTCCCCCTGGTTTCGGTTCCGCTGTCTTTTGGGTAGACCCGTCACACGCACGACAATGCTCACCCATAGAAGAAGTGCGAATCGCATACAAGCTGAAAATGGACAATCTGCATTTCGATGGAGGCCAAGGGTAGCTAATGAGCTTAGCTGTTACACATTTGAGCGATTGGCCCCTCGTGAATCCGACTATGTTGGTAACGAGTCAAATCAAACTCTGGAGAACCTTCATGAACACAAGGGCGGCGCTGGGCCGTCAATGAGTCCTGGCACTGGCACTTTAGTCAATGAAAACAAACAATTAGGACAAATTGAACATGAACAGGCTGTAGGGACATCTTTGTTTCAGTCTCATAGGGAATCATTCGGGAACACTGGCGAGTCTCAACCTACAAACAACGCTGGGTCTTTTGATGTTCCCATCAGTACTGGAATTGCTCCTGATTATAATGCCAATATTATTGGTGAACAAGCTCCTTGCACAGATCCTACATCTCAGTCCAGTATAGAGATAGCATCCAATTTAGAAGCAGAACCAATTCTTGACCCCACAAGTCCTGACGAGCACGAGAATGAACTTGATGACAGCTGCAATTCTGGGCTTTCTATTGCAAATGTTTCTACTTTTCTCCACATAGAAATGGAGAATGCGCAGCTTCAATTGGATGAAGAGATCAAAGGAAACGAACTCCAGTGGGAAACATATGAGCGGCCTATGGAGAGGCGATCAGGCGAGGTGCTCCAGTGGTTGGAGGGAAACGAGGCATGGACACACTTTAGTGATCGTTGGAGAGTGCAGAGGGAAGCAATGGACGCTGTCTTGCGTATTGTGAGGGCCTCATTACGGACCTGGAAGAGCGTTACTGATAATTTTATCTTTCATTCAGGACTGAAAGATATTGTCCAATCCTACAAAATATGGCCAGGTCACAGGGCTCTTTTTTCGTCAGTGGTAGGTGGACTCTCGGCCGATGTGTGTACCGAATTTGGAGCTTCGCCAACATCCCCCGGATCACAGGGGCTTGGTAGTTTCTAGTATATTCCATTGCTTGGTCGCATCAGCGAGTTCTTCCGAGACGAGAAACCTTGCAAAGAACTGTACAGATATCGAAAATCTCTGTCTACAAGTGGTGGCCGGTTGCAGGACTATTTTGAAGGAGATAGGTTGAAGGATCTCTGTTCTCACTATGGCGATGAGAATGAACTTGAGAATGACGTATTCGTCGCCGTTACCATGGATGGCTTTCAACCACACCGAAATCGTAGTCATGACATCTGGATTATGGCTGCACTTAACTACAATCGCCATCCAATGTACAGGTACAAACCACAGAACGTACCACCACTCGGATTCATACCGGAACCAAAGGAACCGCGAAATCTTCAGTCCCTTTTGCTCCCATTTGTCTAAGAATTTATGGCAATGCCTGCTAAAGAGTATTCTCTCCAGTTTTACAATGTTGAGACAAAACATGTGCGGATACCTCTGGTCTACATCTCTAGAGACTAACCTGGGATATCCAAAGTATCTGGACTAGCTGGGCATTGTGCGGCCAGGCCGTGTCGGAACTGTACAATTGAAGAAGTGCTGGGAGGTATAGGTGGACGTTTCTTCGTTACTATTATCCAACTCGGATTAGACTTAGTAATGGGAGAATACAAAGGAAAATAAATCCGAAGAATCCGCCGGAGAGAGTGTCAGAAGATTTCATAGCTAATCTGAAAGAACTGACGGAGTCCTCAGGAGCACATAAGAAGCGTGTCCGTAAGTAAACTGGAATGAGGGAGGTGTATATTCCCTTCCGTCTCCCAAACGAAGTTCTGCGTCACCTCCCAGTCAAGAGCAGTCCAAGCGATTTCCTCCCCATGATATCATGCATTTGTTTTATAACATGCAGAAAGACCTTATGTGCTTCTTTACTTCCTCAAACAACGAAAACTTTCACATCATCCAGACAGTCGTCCCTTTTCTCGATGAAGAACTCAATTCATGGTCAAAGCAGATATCTACGCAGACAGGAATCACACCCAAACCTCTTGAGAACTATCGACAATGGAAGGCTGCTGATCGTAAGTCGTTTACCTTGTCACTTGCGCTCATTATCCTCGATGGGGTACTACCCCAGCGCTATCTCGACGGGCTTCAAACACTTGCGGAAATCGCAGACATCTCATTTCGGGCATTTGTTCGCACTGTAGATGCAAATAATCTTTCACGGCTTTGCCTAAAATTTGTGGAGCACTTTGAACGTTAGTACTATCACATGGAACTAGACAGGGTTTACATGGGCAAGTCGATTTATCATGCTATTCTTCATCTTTCGAAGACGATGACCGACTATGGGACGCTTAAAGGCGTTTCGCAATATTGGATCGAAGGGTATATTGGATGGATCAACCACAGGTCTAGTGCGAGGTCCAACATTGCTACAGAGAGGTAAAAGTTCTCATTCTTTTCAGAAGCGTGTAAATCGTTCTACAGAGAGCCATTTACCCTGGATTCAAATGATGTGCATAATCTAAGAGCAAAAGTGGGTTATGTTTGTCACGGGCCAAGTACATCAATGAAGTTTGACGCAATCCAGGGTCAAGGCAGAATAATCCGAAGACTACTTGCGGACTACTTCACACGAAATTATGGCGAAACAGAGATGTTTGAGGGTATTGATGTATCTAAAGCTAGGAGAATGTCGGAGTCTGTGCAAAATGTCACGTTTCACTCCCGACTCCGTTTCATTACATGCATGAACAGTATAAAAATTGCCAGTGTCAGAAATAGAGGATCTTCTCTTCACCATCACACTCACTACGTTGCTGTCGAAATGGATCTCACCGTGGAAAACGTATCTGACGTTTACTAAGGTTGAATCCTGGAGGTACTGGAGTTCACTATCGGATTGTACCCGTCCTGGCTTTCCGAGCAGGACTCTTTCAGAACGAGACACGTTGTGGGTCTGTTCGACTGGGCTGCGAGGTTGAAAGTGGGGATCCATAAACAGATATTTAAGAACTGCAGCATTGACAGCGCATTTCGGGGCAAGTCGGTAGGGAAAGTCGAGATTCTACGGCGAGTTATGGGAGTTGTAGAGTACAAGGCTCATGTGTCTAGTGCTGATTCGTCTTTCGGTGGGACGCGAGTGTACTTCATCGACCCAATGGTTAGCTCAGATGGACTTGTGGATGCTTCGCATTCGGGAGTTGATGGGGGTCAATCGACCTCTTTGTGAGCGAGGTACCTAGAAAGAAGGGCAATGTAACTGGGCGAGCAAGTTCTGATTTCACACTCGAGGTGTACCAACCTTCAGAAGGCATTTCAACGCATTTCATCAGCGCATGAAGAGCATTGACTGGAAATTGACACATCATAACGTGGACCACATCGACTTCTTGGGTATCAGCTTCTGCTTTTACGGACAATCAATAAACCACACCAGTGCGTGGGGATCTAAGTTTACACTTCGCTCCTTCATTCAGTGCACAGCAAAAAGCACTCCTGTAGCAATGCCAAGCTTACCGCTTCGTCATGAACAGGCTAACTTATTACCGCAAACACTGAAAAAGGAGGGTGTCAGAAAACTGTAGAATGCAGGCTATCAGCGTAATATCTTCAAGAAACTACTTCAATTTTACTACCTATTGCTAAGTGCGTTGCACTCGAGTACAGTACACCATGCCACTAATCGCCCGGTGTATACTGTGCCAGATTTTCAGTAGGTAAGAGAAGCAGCAGTCGAAAAAGCAGAGCGGCATTGTGAGGAGCGTGGTATGGAGGGAGGGAAGGAGTAGATTATGGAGAGGGTGCTGTGAGAACAGGGCGTGGAGTATGGCGCGCGGATATTAGAACGGGGTGCGTGGTGCGTCGTAGGGTGTGGTGTGGATTGAACTTGATGCTGAGCAGCCGCACGCGGCGAGTGATGGAGTATCGAGATGTAAAACTAGGTATACAATTTGGTTATTCAGCTTTACGTCGATGTACTTAACCGGTAACTATGTGTATATATTCAGAAGCAGTCGTTAACGACCATTCTATCCTCAGGACCAATCATACCTCTTGTACAGGTTTTTCCACGGAAGGTTGCAAAGAGATCAGCTACACTACAAAGGTTGACCATCATGGCTAGTTTGACTACGTTTTGAACTAGCACGAGCGAAGTTAAATAGCCTTTCAACGCTGGATACGGGCTCTTTTGCCTTTCTTAAAATTTACACATTAACTTAAGGCACAGAACTCAATAAACACATTCACAACCTATTCCAGGCACAACGATGTAAACACCACCCATAAATGCTCGTCTCGTGTCCTGGACACTTGCAGCCTGTTGTTTTTAATCACGGCTTGCTATCCAGATGTACATCTCCCTCGCTTTAAAACAAATGATGTACAAGTGCACAAGTGAGCGAATAAGCAAACGCTATCTCGCCATTTCTCTTCGGTTTTACGAAGGTTTTGCTTCTAATGTAGACACAGCCTCGCAGACACCTACAAGTAAACCTTTTTCTCCCGCACTGCGCCCAACGACTGATTACCGATTGTAATCCCCCGAACGTAGCTCTTTCAACGTTCATTTATCATGAACGCACAGCACTGTGCAAAGGTTCTATCTAAACCAATGTGTTTACGAAGACCGTACATCAGCGAAGCCAAAGAATCTAAATAACACAGATCTAGGAAGAGTAAATTCTACGATACATCGTCGGAGAAATTCAACTCCTGCATTGTTGCACTGATAGATGTCATGTAAGATTGATGATGATGCCACATAGTAGATGAAGGTCTTCTTGCTCATCTTCTGCAAGATATTTTGAAAAGGCCTCTTCTATCATTTGCCAGGTTGAATTCCCCACAAAGAGGTCCGGTTTTCGGCCAAGAGCAGAAATTTCAAACATATTTATGGTCATTTGAACAAGTTGTGGGATGAAGCTAGCATTTTAAAGCGCTCGGACACCCTGAGAATACTCAGAAAACACAGCACGTTTTCTATCTGCAAAGTGCAGAAAGCTAAGGCTAAGATCATAGAGCAATGTATTTCCTTGTGGAAGGCTGACACGACCAAAAGAAGACAACCTCTTGAAACACACTTCAACAACCGCGGAATAGCTCAACTTCGCCATTTTGATAGTCCCCCTTGCTCTCCATCGTGTTCTGTTTTCAGACTAGCTGTGACCTCACTGGGAACACATTGTTGCACAAAGTTTTAAGAATATCTAAGCGACGCACCATCCTATTCATCTCGGCGAGAGCTTTGGTCCATCCGCGCAGCTTTCTTGTAGCAATTAATATGAAAAACGGTCATGTCATTGATGGTTGTAAAGCACGATGAGCCGCTTGTTTTTGATCCACTCCGTGAGATAGCCCTAGCAATTCCGTTTGCCCACACATCCCAGTTTAATCTAACTTCTTCATGATCGATTTCTGGACTTCTTTTAGTAGTTTTGATGCCCTTGACCCGACTTTTGAACCAGAAAAACTATCTAACAATATACTTCTGCAGTGCACATAAAAGCCTAAGGCTTCTTGACGCCGACAGTGAAAATCATCTCTACATACCACACATGATGGTCCATTTTCATCTGGAAGTATTCTACGAGCTTTAAGAATGAGATTTCAGGGCCTACCTTTTAGTCTTTGGCAATTGTAGTAGGCATGTCAACTTCAGCGTCTTGCGGGGCGGAGAATAACCTGAGACCCGTTTCTCTCAAAGTAGACATGTTCCTCAGGCGAATGCCTCTCTTCTCGCGTTTTTAATTGACTCGCGTTCCTTATCAATGCTTTCATGAGGAGAAGAATCTCTTGACAGCGCCTAGGGAGGTTTTTGGCTGCCGAACCCAGAGAAATCCCCGAAACACCCACGCAAAACTTCGCACCCGTAATGTAATAGAACATTCTTTAACGCTTCGGCAGAAGGTGGTTGAATTATCATTGAGCGGCGACCGATTTCATTAAAGAGTAATGGAAGAGATGTTTCCATTACTCTTCCATTACAAAATTAATTTTGAGAAATTTTATTCCATTACAATGCCTTGAGGTTTCCATGAAATCGGTCAAAATTACTGATCGTCGACTGACACTTCACTGAGAAAAGCTTTGCCTGGGACACCCATTTCCACTTGACATGGAACTGTGATAATCTTTTCTTCTTTCAAGAAACCGGCATAAAGATCATCATTGGTATTGATCTTATCTTCAAATGAGCCAAGGAAAAAGCTCATTCCTGTCAGTAAGGGAACAATGAAAAGAGGGCTTTGACCCTCAAGCGACTGGTGCCATTCTTTCCGCCTTTCTGTAGAGAAAGGGGTCATCTTGGAAGAATTTGTAAAACCACATTCTCTGTCAGAAAGCAGCGTACTCTATGTGCAATGAAGTCGCTCCCTCGAAAGTCTTTAGGAATTGCAGGTAGAACAGTACCAAGCTGCCTCGCTTATATCTGATCTGCCTCACTTAAGTCCATTGCTTCTGGTCAAACCACAAGTTCTTCAGTACCATGTCAACCTCAACCGGATTACACTGGACAAGGAACGGAAGAAGATGCGAAATCGAGTTGTGGGCGGTTGGAGACGTTACAAGAGAAAGTCTGCCCAGGAACACTCGAATCCTAGAGATAACTTTCTCCGTACTATACAAAGCAATATGCACCAAATCTTATTTTTGCCCGGGCAGATTTCCAGATCGCGGCGCTGTTGTGCCAGAATTTGGTTCGCAGCTATTTGTACGAACTCTGTCGACCTTCCGGCTTGAGTCTCTTCAAAAGCAGAAGCAGCACAATCAAGCAACGTACTCATTGCGTTCAGACTTTTGGCAAGAGTTGCCCTGTTCTGAGAAGCTCGACAAGAGCGGAGCAAAGGACAATGAGCAGGAATTCTCACAGCCGTTTCCGCATCATCTTTCCAAGACTCAAAACTGATAAACGCTCGAAAAAGACCTCTAAAACGCCAAATTTTCCTAAGACTATGTACCACGGAACTCTTTCTATTCATCTTTATCGTCCAAGCTGTCGGATTTTAGCGATTCTACTCTTGGTTCCTTTGTTTCGACTTCCAAACCAGGAAATCGGTATATTATCACCATTGGTGCGTTTATTATATCTTCTTGCCTGCCAGATAGTTCTCCACTTCGGTCCGGAAGTGATCTTGTTCTATTCCTAACGATTTTGGGGAACCCGTCGTCGTTTCTAGGATTGCTGGCTTGACCTGTACGTCTTAAGCCCACGACTAGTGGGACCAGTTGAATGCTTGAAGCCATTGTTGGTGGTGCGGAACCACCCCGTATATGTTCATAATCCAACATGACAGGGAGATCAAGTTTGATAATTTTTCCAGCGAACAAAAGTTCCATTACAAAATCATCTTCGAGTAAACCAGGAAGATCAAGATCTCTGCAAAGTTTTTTCTTCACGTCCAGTATGAGAGGTCCGTCGAATGAAGAAGAAGTGTGCGGGTTTCTCGCCGTGTTGCCTCGAATGAACTCCTCTTGGGTTGGAGCTTTATTCAGAGAAAAGCATACATGTAGGTTCTTGCGTTCAGGTCTTAGCGTGAGATGCAGTTCTTTCTAAAGTATGGCAAGTCCCTGTGCTCCTATTCTTCGCGGCTATCAGCTCCTTTACACAATGGGACACAACCAACAGAATCGACGGCCTGAAGAATAGGAACATACTACACAATAGTATCTCACAAAGGCAAGTACAGCATTCTTCAGTAGGCGTTGTCCTCATGGAGATGAGCTTTCGTTAGCACAAGTATCTTCGTTGCAAGGAGGACACATAGGATTGCTGTCCTTACCAAAACGTTTTCTCCTTAGGTCCGTTTGCAGAGATGGTATAACTTCAATAATCAGGCTCAGAACAGAAACAAGATGCTTCAAAGAATATCCTTACATGAAATTCATGAGGCGGGCTGACGAATCTGATTGTACCTCTGATATAACTGGTCTTTCTGCAATCGAACGAATTATACCCGTGAGAAAAGGCAAAAAACCACTCGAGAGTAGGTAACGCCTATAACTTTCTGGCTCGAATACATTCTCAAGAAGATCAAATAATTGTTGAGACAAATCCAGAACTGTAGTCGTGAGAATTTAAAGAATCCCCTGTGAGAACGCCATGCAGTTGAAGTCGAGGGCTTTCTTCGTCGTTGCAAATAATTGTAAGTAAAGCACAGCATTCCGTTCTCACTGAGAGGCCTGGAGTGGAGAAAATCAGTCGAACAATCCAGTTGTACTGCTCAAAAGATAATAACTTCGACGGCATTTCATCATTAATACCGACACCAGTTACCATACTCTTTCATATTCGAAGGTATGAGGAAAGCAGATTCCAATCTTTTTCAACAGTGGACAGTTGCTCGCTATTCATGTACTCAGCAGAAAGCTTTTGATACACTACTCCATGAAACCATGTAGTCTCAGAGCTGTTTCCTTTTAATCAATTGGATGTATCTGCAGTTACCAGTCCTTTCTCATGTATATCTTGCAGCATGTTTCTGACCTGTTGAACCGACACGGTGGCCTCTGAAACTATAGTTGATCCAGCTCTTCCATCTTTTGATGATCTACAGAAGCTGGTTTACGTTTCCTGGTTGGCAACGAGACGGTACGAGTTGGAAAATCTTCCGAATTGCGACAGGATTTAGAATCATCATCAGTTTCAGGTCCTTCACTACTCGAGTCTCCGCTTTCATGATTATAGCAGGATCATCACCTTCGCAGCTATGTACATCGTCCTTAACCCGGCTGGCTTCTTCTGCTCGGAGCTGTTCTTCATCCCATGGAATCACTTCAGCATCAGTATTGCTAGACGGGATCTGCACCTCGAAATTATCAGCGTCAAATTGAAAGTAATATACTTGTCGGTTCGAAGAAATGGTGGTATCAAGAGCGAGAGCCTATGAGCTTTCATAAGATTGGGAGGAAAATCCGGCATCTTCTCTCAGTATTCGCAACGCAGCCTGAAAGCACGGTAGTATGATGCTTTAAGCGTCTGAGAAACAAATCCACGCTTTTCTTGAAGCTTTGAAGAGGATTGCCATTACTAAACGATACCGCTCCTCCCAGCAGTCATCATCGAGTCGGGATATAGATTCCAAAAATTCTATATCAAACTGAGCTACTGTGTGCGGATCTACAGTCCCCCACGACTCAATACAGAACGAAATTTTGGATGCAAGGCCGTCGCACACAAGTTTGGCTCCAGGCTGGTCGTCTCGAACCAAACTCACAATTGAACTGCGAATACTCACCCGAACTTCATCTTCCTTTCATTGCGAATACACCCACAAAACGTGGGTGCCCAACTAATAGAAAAGTTGGATGGAGTGCCAGCAAGCTTTTCATCTACTATGCTACGAAAAGGTTTGACAAAGTTGGCAACAAAGGCTGGTGTGCTAGTGTAACAACATGGCTGGCGGCGAAGCACACTGTACTTGTTATTGATCACCTCTGGGGGATCTTTGAGAGCTTCCCCCGAAACCAAGAACAAATCATTAGCATGCTTCTAGCGATTCTCATAAATGGAGTTTGCATACCTCACTAGCTCAGCCCTTCTCACTCTCAAAACTCATCGATGTGTATATAGGCCGACATTCCCTCGGGATAGAGGACAAGACAGAAGTGGTCTTACTGATTGACCTTGATTCCGCTGGAGGACTGCTTTGGTGAGGATCTGCTCGTCTTGCTCGATTTAGAGGTGATTCACTGTTGGGTCCTATCTGATGACTTTCCTCTCTCCCGTGTACTTCAACGGAACCATTCCCATCGCCAAACACTTTCTATGTGATACTAACACTGCCTTGGGTGAAGTTAGCGGATTCTTCCACCTCCTGTGAAACCTGTCTTTCTAAGCCTCAAGCATAGCCAATTCCGTACGTGGCGAAACCATATCACGAAGAGATATGTGAGAATTGCCCCGAGCTTTGCCTTTTTTTCCCTAACAGGTTCATCGGGAGATCCAGTCGCCAGTGACCGTATGATTGTGGATCGAAATTTTCACAACTGCTCCATACGTTGATGAGCGTGTGCCATATCCCTTCCAACCACCTGTGACGACCTCCATCGGTCTTCATCGTTTAAGATAGGCTCAACGATATAAGCTGGCTTCCCGAGAAGAGAAAACGCGGGAGCTTGGATGCGCATTGAGTTGATTGCAGTCTTGCATCAGAAGAGTAGAGATATCTGTTATGAACGAGGCAGGGTAAGTTTCAATCTTGGTTACGAACTTTTCACTTTGAAAACACATTACAAAGAGACCGATGCATGTCATTGTTCCATTACATATGTTTATCTCGTACGGCATAAGTCCCAAAGCCTTCTTCAAGTCTTTGCGAAGTTCTTCAATCAAATCTCCGTAGACAGCAGCATTTGAAACAGCGCAAATCATCACAAAGGTAGTAACGTCGGCGGCTGCTAATCTTGAAGGTTTGTCGTGAGACCGTAACATGACTCGAAGAGCAGAAACTGAACTAATGGGTAACCATCCTTCGAAAACGCTGCGAAGATTACTTGTGCGAGACTTGATGACTTTGATGAGAATATTGTTCAACGCACGCTCAGCTTGCTGCGTGCCATTTTCATCGTCGGGACTTAGTTTCAAAGATGTAGCCCTGAACTGCTGATCTGATTGAGACTTAAATACCGAATCAAGACTCAATGTAGTCTTTCGACATCACAACCCTACTGGCATACTCCGGAGAAGGAGAGCCGGCCGCTGCCAAAAGCTGTAAGAAGTCCGATTGAAGCTCTCCAGTAGTCACCTTTGCCACTCCAAATAGCACGTAATGAATGTCTTCATCAACAACTGCAAAGTTCCTTCAGGTCTCTGGATGTCGCCGAGTTGCTTTAAGTATGCTTTCAAGCAGCACATCTACCGACTCATAGGGATATGATAGCTTGCTTTGCCGTTTGTATAGAACCACTTCCTTTAATCTCTTACTCTAGTCATGTTAGAGATATCTTTCGAGAACATCATTCAAATCATCAGCGTTATCCATAGAAAGAGCACACAACAGTTTCTCAGAAGATCCTTTCCATGCCTGGAGAAGGGTAGAGTCATGCCTACTCTGACCAGACTCGCAAAACTTAATGAAATCAGACAAAAGTTTCGTTTGAAAACGCTTCATCTGGTCCAGAATGTAATAATTCGCGGCGGTCCTAAAACAGAACTCAAGTACCCTTCTCATGATATTGATGAGAGTATACTTTCAAGATCCAAGACTTTCACCAGGAGCGAGCACTTCTGAAACAGTTTCATCCTTTATTCTCTTTTTCCTCGAGAGGAGCTCATACGCAACTCTAGATTGAGCATTGTTCTGAACAATTCTGGACATTATATCGACATTTGAATGTCGTTTTGCAGCTCAAGCGTCATTTGATGACACACGGAATGCAAGCCCTTGCAGTTTTGGGTGCATCTTTTCCGGAATGGAGAACAAAGGGGTCTGTAAGTCCTGCTTGTGCACGAAAGATGTTATCCTAGTTCCTGATGGACAAAGTAAGATGATCCGCATGAGAATAAATATACCTGCACACCAATACGTTACAGTGATGACACCATTACCTCCGATCTCTGCACCATGATAGTCAATTCGAGTAGATTCAGCTTATTGTCTGAGTAGAGACGAGAAGTAGTACACAGGGCTTTCGATCGACACAACTTCACAACAAATGGGCTACCAGAACCAAGGAGCTGGATTATGCTTTCATCCGCATCAAGATATCTCCTGTGAGTACTATTGCTCACTTCCCTCATAGCTTCTTCCAAAATCTCTGTGAATATTGTCCCCAGAACCTTTCGGGCTCGTTCCCCAACACCAGTCGCTTCACCATTATCGGTCCCATTTACAGACTAACCGTCAAAATCCTGTTCTATATTTACCTCTTGGCACGATATGATTGTACATGTGTGTCTCCGACACACAAGGAGAAGATCTCCGCAAGCATTTTGTGCAGAGATCAAAATCTTCACAACTTGCACAATGCCACCGCTCCTGGTTACACACTTCGCCAGAGCTAACACAGCGATATGCCCGACAAGAAGGCTCATTTGAACCAATATTGTCATCATCCTGACTGGAACAATGATCACCAACCTCACCTCTCTCCCTATCCGGATTCAGAAAACAAAAGAAGCGAAACTAAAAACTGACACAAACTGAGTTTTAGAGACCCAGGACGGGCAGTTCAAGCCGTCAAAAAGTTCAGTCAGTCTTTGAGCAGTGCATAGCCAAAATGATCAAAAGAACATAACATCTCAGCCACGACGTCCGCAGCCTCTATTGCCTTCCGCTTATCCGTGGAGATGACGCTCCGTATGCCCAGAGCCATTAAGACATCCATAAAGTTGACTGTGACCCCTTCCAGCGACCACCACAGAAGTCACTCGCTGCAACCCATGGTTAGATAAGCCTTCAAAGGCTTCAGACGCCTACTTCTCCTCGAATCTAAAAGTGTGAGATGATTGATTGGTATGATTGGTAGTTTGTAGTAGAGAAAGGAGTCTTGCTATCATGACGAACGACCAGTATAAATGGAAAACGTGTTTCACGCTGTTCAGATCTGATGCTTTTTAAATGTAATATGCTCTTCGCAGATACTGAAGCACGTGACGTGACGAATTTCGCACATCTCATTCCAGCTGTAAGTAGCATCTCGCGGAGATCCTTCCAATGATCCCTGGAGCATCTTTCACTACATCAAAATCCCTGCCTCATTTGCAGGACATCTACATGGGCTTTGTAGAGCGTAATAACACCGAGTTCCGCTTTATCAGAGAGTATTACAAGAATAGACGGGTCCAAAGAAAGGTTAGGGTCCAATTCGGTAAGGAGCTGCGAGTGCAATGCGATGGACGTCAAGGTCTGCGGAAATTTCAAAAGACATTAAAGCGCTGTAGCTCAGTATAATTAATAAAGCCGTTAAGTGACTCAACGAGATATCTGACGCTTCGTCTCAGGCTTTCAAAGCTCTCAGAAGTTTCAAAATGTATTACTTCGTCGTAACTGTATCAAGCAATGATATCACCGTCAGCATTAAAGACAAATCGGTATCAGTAGTGAGACCCTGAATATCACCTTCCCTGTCTGCCCTCGTGTTTCTTTGAATTCCGCATGACTCGAGTAGACTTCATAAATGTACAACAGCTTCAGCTGAAAAGGACCTGATGATACCGGAAATTGCAGGGTTCTTCATCTTCTTCTGGCAGGTTTCGGCCATCTTCTTGATAAGAGAATGGACAAAAAATTTCACACTTCTTCTGGATGATGGTCGACATGGTTTCTCAGCTCTGGATGAATGAAACAACCAAAGTCCACCGGCCCAGCCTAGAAGTCATAACTCAATGACGAGTGGTTAAACGAGAACAAACTGGCTAGGTTGCAAACTCGACCTGCGATTCAAAGAATGTGTAAGTCTTTGTATCTTCCCAGAGGATGAGCTTTCTGTATTTATTTTCCACTTTTCAGTGTATCCAGTACAAGAGCAGCGACCTCTTTGTGCAATTCAATTCTTTTTCTTGCCCTACGAAAAATTCGCTCTTCAAACCAACTGTCATTCCTGTTCTAAAAACTGTCACGGCATCTACTTTCAATTTCATCGAAAGGAAACAAAGAGAGATCTAGGCGCCTCGGAGGACCATCAGATCGATTTTGTGGCTCATTACGAAGAATAGGTAGCATACCTTCCAGAGGTGACGCAAGAGACTCATTCTTGAGAAAAAATGACGTCTGCCACCTCGAAACGACAAAATAGAAGCCCAATTATTCGCTCTATCTCTTCAGTTCGCTTCGCCTACTTATCAAAAGCGTAGTACACAGTATCTGTCGCAATATGACCTTCGCCACCATCTTCCTTTGCAGCGATTACCTTGTCGCTGAGAAAAGACTATGCTGTTTGAGAAAGAGTACCGTGACCGCCGCTGACGTCTGGAGCACGCTCTTGTTCTGCTGAAAATCCAATTCCTCTGTGGTTCATGGTTTCTGATACGGTACTGGCGAACTAGGCAAGAGGTTCTCGTGACATCTCATGTTGGAATATAAGATGAAGGGTCGTTAACAGACACACTGCATTTCTGGCGCTTTGAGTTTTTCTCTCAGTCTCTTTGTATAGCTTTGCTGCCAGGATTCTTTTAACAGAGCCAAAAGCTTTGAAAAAGGGGTAAAAGCAGTTCTGTAGTTGTTCATGAGCACGCGATTCGCCGTTTGCACCCACCCATAGCATCAAGCGTCACATGCTCTTTATCCTTAGACGAGGCCAATGTTTCTTATTCTCCTGCCTCTGTGGCGTTCGCAGTGATGTCAAGGCTTTCTCCGATGCCGTCTGAAACGCTGGCAACATTGCATTTCGCGCTCTCATATTGCGGAGTGCTGTACCGGTAACCTAAGTTGTATTACGTTTTTCCATGCACTTTTCTCGCCTGGTGCACATTCTCTGTAGCATCACTTCGTCAATGAATGACTTGCTCTCTCTCAAAACGTACGCGGTTTTGTACTTTGCTTTGGTGTACACCCCAGTGCGCAACCTTGCTGGACAGGTTTGGTACGAAATATGGCCGATAGTTGGACAAAATTAGATCTTGATTTTATGCTCGCATTTGTTCCAAAAACGAGCCCAAATATGGCCTTAATTATGCCTTATAACGTAGGACGAATGAAGGCCCACTATGGAGGGTCGAATGCAGTTCAACATTGGTCCGGAAGTAGATCACAAATTTATGACGGTTAATGGACAATATGAGGTCAAGAATGGTCGGAAAGGGCCTTGATTCACTTCCGAAAGAAGTCAATTTGTATTCAAGACTCAGCCGACAGGCAGACAAAAACTGTACGGAAGGCGAACGACTTTACTGGCACATTTGGTACGAGATGTGGTCGTTTTTCTATCCGATTCGTTGAGCCGATATAGACACCAAGCATCAACAACACATAGACGTATATCTCCGAGATAGTGTCCCTGTGTAGCCGTTATGTGGTCACTATTCATGCCTTTATGGCACTCCAAGATTCACAAGTGGGCTCTAAGAGAACTTTTTTCTGGATTCCACAATAGGATGTCGAGCTGGACTGAGATTTCTCATGAGTCTTCATGCCCATACTCTCTTTCCTTTATTTCGTAGTGGCTGTTTGAATCAACAGTAAGAGAAGCTCCAAACAAGAGATTCCACAAAATATTTCGAACGTGGACAACTATACTTGCAAGCAAATAGATAAAGGAAGAACAAAGGTCGATCTTTGGATCACACGAGAGGATATGACGCCGTCGTAGTGGCCCACTTCCAGAATTTTAGCAACGCAACGCAGATAGGAGAAACGAACTTGAATCAGAGCTCCACTGCCTTCACGCAGTTTGCATTGTTATCGGATCATAATACTTACAAGTAGGATAACATGCAAGAGAATGATCTGTTTTGCAAAAGAATACGAATGGAGTAACCCAATCGGTTAGCACCTGAACTTCTGCGATGTAAAAGCGATACGGAACACGAACGCGTTTGTTCTTACATTCTTTGTCGTCCAGAGAGACATATTTGCAGCTTGAGCACAATTTTTCGCGACCCTTTCGTTGTTTCTCTTGATCAAGGAATGACATCTCTGAATCGAGTTAGTGGTATGAAAATAGAGCATGTGCAGCTCTCAGGGCAGATGTGACTTCTGCTTACCATTCAAAGGGCCGAAAGGTAGGAGCGCAGTTTGGCTCAGGCCACCACTGGAGGACTTCAACGCGTGCGATTACGTCGACGAGGTTCACGTCGCACTTCATATTCTTCGGAACCATTGTCCTCGTCTTCCTCATCTGACTGCGAAAACTCGACCAACGGTTTCTCATACCGCACCGAACGAGAACCCTTGCGGGGTTTCTTCTTCGCGGGGCCACGGCGATGTTTCCGCTGACGACGAGGCATGGGTGGCATCTCATCACTGTCATATTCTTCATGATCATAATCTCTCGATTCTGCACTCACTCTGCGCTTTCCAGAAGTTCCCTCCGTCCTAGAATGCATTTGATCGCATGTAAACTTATCCATCTGACGGTTTTCATGAGCACCTCGTGATGCAGATCACATATCTTCATCCTCACCGTTCTTCTCAATGGCCCAAATCGAGACAGAATCGCTATTGACATTTCTTGCACGAGCTGTAGTCACCATCTGCTGCTCATCATCTCTCACCGTTCGTGCCCTTCCCACATCACTCACTGTTCGCATTGCTGAATGTTGGAGAGGTCCTCGCGTACGCGCTACTTCGGTGCCACTGTTTGCTACGTTGGCATTGGCGTTGGAGACATCAGCTTGAGCGAACTGTCCTTGGATCCTTCCACAGTCCGCTCTGTTCGCGTCGGAGCCATCTTCTTCTGCTCGACTGACTAATGCCTGGTTCCCGACACTGTTTGCCCTGTTTCCGTCAGAGTCATCTGCTCGAGTGACTTGTGCCTGGTTCCCGACACTGCTCGATATATTTGCGTTTGATCGATCGCCACGATCAGGAACACGTTGAGGATTCTGACTCGAAGCACGCTGGGCTCGCTTGTTTGCCTCCACCAAAGCCTTTTTGTTCATCTGCATTGACTCCTTTATGAAGTGTGTCACTATCCAGAAGTTCTGGGCCGCCGCCAGAACAGGAAACATGCCCACAATCCTTCGCTTTAGCTGCACCAACTGCGACCCGTACTCAACCTTGACCGATGTGTACTTCCTCTCACCGCCCTTCAGCCCAATATCGTGATAGAGGAAAGACCTAATGTCGTCTTTCACAGCATTCGCCAGTTCCATGTACACTGGGTAGTCCCGACACATAGAGGTGTTCGTTGATGTAGCCATAAGCTTCTCGCGATACATGCCGTTGAATACCATTCGAGCCGAAATGGCGGCATCTTTCGGAAAGCCAGGCTTGTCGGAAGCCTTCTGCTTTCTTTTGTACGACGCTGTCGGGATCTCGATACTGTTTGCCTGTAGAAGCCTGTGACCAGAGCTGTCATTGTGAGCAGAGCCATGTTGTAGCGCCGAGCTATTGGAGTGAGAATCCGCGGTAACTGGATGTACTCGGGAACCCATCTTACAAAATGAATCCTCCTATTCGCATTTCATTCATCATCATTACGGTCAGAAACGATATGGAGTGTCGGCGCTGGAAGAAATGACGCGTTTCGTATGCACTTACGAGCGGTTGCGGTCAAGGGAGCGTCTCACGGTATGTATGAAGCAAGGGAGAACCTAGGAGAGCACTACCCCCTTGGAATAGGACTTTCGGTGGGGGCAAGGAGTGAAAGAGTGCTCCGAGAACGGAGCAAGAGAAGTTGAGCATCGTGAAGTATTCCGACTTCGTGGATTAGAACCTCGGAACGAAAGAAAGCTTGGCGGTATTTGTGAAACGCAAGTACCCGGTAGAGTCCAACCAGATCATTGATCCCATGATTTCGCGATGCTCCCTAGATGTTTTGAAAATGAGCAAGCTCTTGGGGAACGCCTCCCTTTTCAGCACAGAGGAGGTATGAAAGCTGAGTGGAGAGCACACCGCCCAAAGCCTCCATCGTCTTCCAACTGATCTCTCAGCTCTCCATACATATTGTGAGACGCATATCGTGCTCCCTTTTCACGGTAAAAGGTTAAATGAAAATGAATTGTAGAAGGAAAAGATGGGAGCGCCCAGAAGTATTAGAGAAAAATCGTGTCATATCGTGCGATGAGGTTTAGATCGCTGATACCTTTGAATATGAAGTTGGTTCATCCCTTCAGAGGAGAACAAGATGTAGATGGGAGTTTGAGAAAACGGATTCGGTTCTATTTCCTGCAGAAAACATTGCCGTAAATCTCCATTTTGGGCCAGAAATAGAAACAAGGCACCCCAATGTTGATGATGATGCCTTTCACACAGATTGCGGGAATGGTATCGATAATGATGAAGCCACTGCCAATGATGAAGTAGTTGGCGGGGATGCACATCTGGGAGATGAACAAGAAGAGGATTCGGAAAATGAAAGACAGGGTCTTGAAGCAGGTTTACAAACCCATCAAAGTATCTCAGAAGTTGCTGGTAGTCAAAGCCAATCGTTGCATGAAGCAGGTACTGATCATGACTCGATAAACAAGTACAATTCATCAGCTTCGATATCAGTTGGGTCCTCAATTATTGAACCTGATGTACTTCATGTGTTCGAAGCCAGTGAAGTTTCCCGAGAGTACAAAAGACTCGCTTCATTTCTCTATACTGCTGAAATGTCAAACATTTCTCAAAGAACAATCGTAAGGTTAATAAACTCAAAGCCAATACAATCCAAAGTTTCCTATCGAAGTTTGCTCTTTTTTGCCCAAAAACAGTCTTTGCTTCAGAAATCTTTCGTCACCATGTGTCCTGAGGGGCACTGTGCCTCCGCCGGAAGCTTAGAGGTGTATTAGAATGTCCCGTATGTCAAAACCCAATCAAGGGTTTGGGAAGCTGAAAGTTTTGGTTCCTGAAGCCTTCCGCAGCAATTAAGGCACTATGTAGGGCAAAAGAGTCATATTTTGAGATCATAAATGGGATGAGAAGAGCTCGTGACGCATGTTCTGGATCTGAAAACGCTGCTCAAAGTCATGATTACTTCGATGGAAAGCTCTTTCAACGAATGTACGGGCCTCAAATGGCGTTCTGTGACGAGACAAAATAGACCATCTCGGTTTTTCTCTCTCTTTCGACTGATGGCGTTAAATGCGCAAAGACCAGAAAAGGCGACACAATTATGACTTGGCCTGTTGTTGGCAATGTGTTTAACTTCAATTTGAAGGAAAGGTCGCGTGCTAGTAATGCTGTTGTCTTCGGGGTGATACCGGGAACCCATGGATCCGATTACTTCGACACATTCATGCATGAGTTTGTCCAAGATTTGCGAGTGCTACAAAACGGAATACAGATTACTTGCTTCGACAATCGAACCCGAATGCTAAAAGTCCATGTGATGTTCTTCAAATCCGATTGGCCAGCAGCCTCAAAAGTTCTTGGCTTTGTTGTTCATACCGGTACATTGTTTTTGCAGACTCTGCGACAAATGGAAGGTATTCGTACGGAAATTGAAGTGCTCATGTGTGATTTCAGACACGCCACGAAGAGTACAACAAAGTTTGATACGGGGCCGACAGTCCTATAGAGTTGGTGGCATCATAAACTTCGAGTGCAGTCAGCCTCATGGTACAAAAGAAATTAAGACAACACGGGGGAAACTGGAGCACTCGCAGCGTACTGCTGCTGAAAAGAAAAGAAATTCCAAGGCGACGGGCATAAAGAGAGGCTCCATTCTAAGATCATTGTCAGTTGATTTCAAGTATTCCTTCCGATATGATGTGATGCACTTAGTTCTCCTTGGATGGACCAAACAACTGCTGAAACTTCTGGTTGGAGGCCATCCTCAGAACTAAAAGCTCACGTCATTGCCGAGGTACTGCATTCCTTCTTGGATTTTGAGAAACATAGACCAAGATTTAATGACGCGTCTCCGGGAGTACCTGTATCCTGGGGCCGTTCAACATTACCTCTTGGTGATCTGAACCGATTCAAAGCAGAGGACCTCAAAAGACACGCAGAGCTGTACACGATGCCGTACTTGCACGCACATCACCCTGAATTCGTCACGCTCTGGATATGGA
>JASCIV010000622.1:0-15649 GCA_030374735.1 Gracilaria caudata
GGACGGCGACGGGGATGCAGACGGGGGAGGGTTAACAACAGTTGCGTACACGAGCGAAGCGCTCGTTTTGTGTAAACAGGCTCGCGGCACGCGTTTGCAAAACGGCATTGCTGCGCGGGCGGCTCGATACCCGCCGTACTTTGACAGCCGCCGTGTCATCTGCGCGCGCGCATGGCGCCGGAAACATGACACGTCGCGAGTGCGCCAGTGCCGGCGCAAACCGCGCGCGTTCCATCGTGCCTTTTTTGGCAAACTGTCCAACGCCGGCCGCGCGCGCGCGCGCGCGTGCGCCGCCGCGTCCAGCAAACGTCACAGACGCACCGACGGCGGCGGCAAAGCGCCGAATGTGTCGCGCGGCGGTCACCGCCAATGGGCGTGCTGCATTGCGCGCGACACGCGTCGCGCGTCTGTACCGTGTGTTTTTGTGGTCTTTGTTTCTGGCGCATGCGAAACGCGCCAATGTGAGATCGCTGCGCGCCGCGCGCTCGCGATGTGTGATTCACGCGAGCGCATGCGGCGCTTGCGCGCGGTAGTGTGGAACGCGACGCGCTGCAATGACGGCGCGGAACGCCTCATAACTGCGCCGCCACGCTCGCGGCCGGTGCGCGAGATGTGTCGGAGGGAGCGGGGGGGGGGAGTAGAGAGTGCGCGCCGCTGTTGCGGGAGAGCGAGTTGCGCTTGGTGCGCGAGCTGTGATGAGTGCCATGTTTGCATGTGTGTTGCGGCTGCTGCTACTGACGCTGTGCGCCCAGCGTGGCGGCGCGCAACGCATTAACTTTGACATCACGGCACCGTCGCGCGTCGCGTACACGCCCATCGTGCCCACGTTTTACGACGTCACTGCGCGCGCGGGCATCGACACGCGCGTGCGATGGAAGAAGTATGGCAGTCCGGCGGTGGCGGACCTCGATCGCGATGGATGGCCGGACCTGCTGTTCTGTCACCACGACTCCACGCGCGTGGAGCTGTACTTCAACAACGGCGACGGCACCTTCTCCAAGGCCGATTGGGGCGAATGGCGCGACAATCATGGCTTCTCTCCGTTCCCCATCGACTCGCGCGAGCGCGGGCTGTACTTCACGCTGTCGGTGGGCGGCAACAATGGCAACAAGTTGAATCACCCGTTCATGTTTGCGGTGGACGCGCGTACACGCGCGGTGCGGGATGTGTCCAACGCGGTGGGTGTCAACTATAAAGGAGGGCGGGGTCGTTCGGCCGTTTTCATGGACTTGTCCATGGGAAAGCACCCGTTTTGGCCGGACGTCATCTTCACCAATGCCAAGCCGCGCTTCGGCGCCACGCAGTTTGCGTACGAGCACGTGGCCACCAACAAGTTCAAGCTGCGCGCATTGAAGGGCGGCTTCGCCAACGATATCAACTGGTATGCCACCGTCACCGACCTGGAAAACGACGGCGTCATGGAGGTCATCACGTACTGGAAGCTTCGCATCTGGCGTCTGGTGGCGCCGTTCAAGTTCAAGGAGATTACGGACAATGTGTTGCCGGCCGATATGGAACGCGGCGGCGTGGTGTCCGTGGCGGAGATTGACTTTGACAATGACGGCGACTTTGATCTGTATGTGGCGCGCACCAAGTCGGGCGACCTTTCTTGGCAGAAGGGCAACGTGTTTGAGGACTACCTGTTGGAGAACCGCAACGGCGTGTATTACGATGTCACCGATCGCGCCAGGATTCCGCGCCGCACCACGCCGAGAGGCGTCACGGTGGGCGATTTGAACAACGATGGGTGGATGGATTTGTATGTAACGCAGTACAAACAGCCCGATAACATCCTGCTCAACAACGCGGACGGCACGTTTACCAGCGTGAGCGGGCTCACCAAGAGAGCGTCCAACGTTCGCGGAGACCATGCGGTGGCGGTGGACTACGATCTGGACGGCAGAGTGGACCTCGTATCCGGACAGGGCGACCAAATCAAGCAGGGTTTGGGCGGTTCGTTCCGCATCTTCCGCAACGTGATAGGCAACAATGTGGGCAATTACGTGCTGGTGCGCGTGGCGAACGCTTGGGACCGCTCTTGCACGCCTTTGAACGCGGTGGTGACGGTGGAGGCGGGCAAGCTCAGAATGAGGCGTCGCGTGGGAACGGCGGGCAGCGCCGTGTCGCAGTCGTACCTGGAGACGGTGCACTTCGGGCTGGGCTCCATCTCGTGGATCGATGTGATCTACGTCAAGTACTCCAACGGATACGTGGACCTGAGGCGGGGGGTGCGCGCCAACCAGCTTGTATTCATAGGAAAGTTGTGACTTGCGCGCCAGCGCGTTTGTTGTATCATCATCGTCATGTTTGTGTAGTGCCAAGCTAAAACGCTGCGGCGTGCGTTGTGCCGTCACAACCGCCGTGCCAGAATGATAACGCGCCAGAACACGCCAGCCGCACAGCCGCTCGCGCAATCTCAACCGCCCGCGCTCGTGTTTTTCGGAGAGCAAACAGTGACGCGCATTGCGCACGCTCGCGAAATGTTGCGCGGCACCGACCGCACCAGCCAAGTCCACATCGCCTTCACGTTGATTTTGCCGACGCATCGCAGAAGCATACCGAGTGGCGTCATTCACACCGCCCTCACTCATTTCGCGGCGCAAAGTCCACTGCGTCTCCATGGTGGCACATTCATTTGCAGCGCAATGGGATTCCCATTACGAAATGCATCGATGGACGTTCCCATTACATTATGGGAACGTCCATCGATGCTCTTCGTAACGCCCACGTGTAGATAGGGTTCCTTCGTTGTCAACTACGAAAACGAAAGCACATGACATGTTCGTGTTCTTTGGCCCATGCAAGTATCTACGCAACCCGCTTCTTAATTGAGTGGATAGCCCCCAGCGAGCTAGAACGAACGGGTCTGTAGCTCAATTGGTAGAGTGCTCCCTTAGCATGGGAGAGGTACCGGGATCGAATACCACCACGATTGGCCCGGCAGATCCATCACGTTTTTGTTTTGCATATGCAGAGTTAGCTGAGAGCCGAGCTCATTCAGTGCGGCAAACTTCTTCTCCCCAAACGGATCAGCACCAAGTCGGGAATCAATAGAAACCTTCTCCGCATGTGTAGATATATCTACCCTTGTTATCCTAAACTTTGATTAACAAATTACCATCTGCTTTCGTTACCGAAGGTTGTAAGAACACACCACAGGGGAACAGTCCAAGATCGAAGATCGAAGGTCGAAGGTCGAAGGAATTGTAAGCGCTTCGTACTCGTCGATTTTGAGGCTTCTAAGGAGGGGAAGAAGGAGAAAAGCATCTGAATTTCATCGCGCCAGACATTGATGTTTGAAACACTCTGCATTCGTAGTGATTCATATACCCTCTGCAGCTAGGTGTCACATGCCTTTTCAACAATAGATACTGGCGTTTGCTGTCTGTGATAAAACATTATACGCAAGATGGCAACAAGAAGTATATCTTCACAATAACTCCAGGATTAACGTCATTACATGTTTCGAACTGTCAGAAGCATTGCGATTTATAGTTTGCACTGACCTGCTACTCGTTCCTAAAAATAATTCCAGTCTACGGCTGCTTCATTGAAAGCCCTTTTGGTTTCCAGAGAGAGAGCGAGATCTCTGTTCATGACAAGCGTGATAGACTGAACACACATTCCCTTACCCTCTGTTGATGATGCTTCCAGCAGGAAGAAGCATCTGCGCAGGCTAATAGCTCCAAAAAAGCACGCAGGCCACGTAAACAAAGTTCATTCTTGAAATGGCCGCCAAATATATGTTCCCTTGTAAACGGACCAGACACTTAACTGATATTGCTATTGTTTCACATGGCATATGTTCCCGAACTTTAGACATCCACAACAATTCTTACTACGCAAAACTAAAAGTTGATGGATCTGCCGGGCCAACCGTGTTAGTATTCGATCCCGGTACCTCTCCCATGCTAAGGGAGCACTCTGCCAATTGAGCTACAGACCCGTTCGTTCTTGCACGCTGAGGCCTAACCACTCAATTAAGAAGAGGATTACGTACTTCTTATGCATGGGCCAAAGAACAAGCACAACGATTTTAAAAAGTGTTTTCTCTTATCTTCGCGGTTTGTCTGGTTTCAGACAAAGACTACAGTCTTGGCTTATACCGCAGCCTCACAAACACTAATCGTGGCATGAATATTGCAAGGGCGCCGCATCAATTCAGATGCAATCGATTGGAAACAGGAAAGTGCGATATCTGGACCAATATGATAATGGTGTCCAAAGAACAGCTGACCTGTGTCTGATTTCATGCACAGTAATTTTGGCGCTCTCAAGAAGCCGGTTTCTTAGAGCCGCAATCGTGGGGTAAAGATTGCAGGCCTTGATTTTTGGCTGCTCAGTACGTAGGGACACGTATATAGGAAAAAGCTGTGATATCTTGAGTTCTATGCCTTCTGGAAAGGTTGTGTTTAGCTGAGAGTGTTTCATTGCAATGTTCCTTGAAGTGGAATGAAGCGAAATACGTTGAGCTAAACAGAGAAGATCAAGAAAAGGGCAGAAAATAATCTCCGTGATCCATTGCATCAAAGAGAATCGCATCTGACTAAGCAATCTGCAATAAGGTGATAAAGAACTATGATGTGAAGGAAACCTTGTTTTTAATGGAACATAACCTTTATCGTAGAATAACACCAATCAGAGCTTTACATTCGGAACAAGAGCAGCTACAACATGATCAAATGTTAGCTGTAGTCGCCGTGTTGCCGCTGCAACTTGGCCCAGCGAGTAGAATCGGATACACTCATGAAGGAAGGAAAACAAGGCTCATTCAGAACATCTTTCATCAAAGAGATGCTCAAAGTATCCTGTAGACTCTCCTTCTTCCTCCTCAGTGTGGACTTTAATGTTCTATATCTATAGGCTAGGTTGCCAAACTATCGTAAGAGAAAGTTCTGTAAATTGTGCAGATAACATCTAGCTATACCAGTACGAAAGAGTGACATTTATTGCACCGCATAGACCGCCCAAGCTAACAACTCAATCATGTCGGACGTTAGCCACGCGAAATTTCACATAGAGTTGGACTGATCGATCAAATCGCATACTCTGCATGCACATAGTGAGATGGCTACTGATCATACGACTGGGCAAGAAGCGGCATGTCAGACTCTGGGGACTAGTTTGCAGTGAAGTTTTCCCGGTCTTTCTTAGTCGAGTGGAAGAGAGCCTGTGCTTTGGGAATCCTTGCACCAACTCGACATTCACACAGTTTTGAACGGCCGAAAAAAAGCGGTGGAAGGAGAAATGTGACCGACCACTATCCATTTTTACATCGTAGACAGGACACGTGAAAAGCATCAAAAGATAACAAAGCAGGGAAAGTAGCACGACAGACTCTCAGCCCCACAATTCCTTGAGACACGACTGTGGTGTTGTCCGAGAGGATAAGGCTGCAGGTGTATCGAGAATTTCCGACTGCAAACTAATAAGGTAAGAGTGGTCCCTCCTACAGAGATAAGAGGGTTATATAAGGTCAAATGGATAACCCTTTGACCTCCGCGGAAATCTATTGGAGGGTGAGCCACAACAATGTCACCTAGCAGCAGTGCATTGACTCTTTGGGCATGTTCTCGCGTTGCTCCAATTGGTCCAAAGGTCAAATTCGTTCCTCTTCCGTACTTCTTGAAGCAGTTTTGGAATTGTGTCGCACCTCTCAGACACAGACAATAGCCGTTCCTTCAGAAAATGAGACGAGATCTTTCATGCCAACTGGTATGGTAATGTGACGCAAATAAGACAAATGCGAGCCGTTCATGATATCCATCGCACCGAAGTTGATTCTGTCTCTCCGCAGATCGTAGAACTCATCTTCTTCAACCATAATCTGTCAGAGACTTCGCCTCACAGACTCACACTTAAGACCTATGTGGAGTCAACCAATACCGTTCGGGATAATTCTTGTGTTCTTTACCATGTGGCTGCTTACTCTCTCTTGCCCGCGGAACCCACGGTCATTACGCCAACACCGTCGACGCTGCTTCATGCATGAGTATCCCATATCCTTCCACAAACCACAAGTCTACACAATCGTACGATCCTCTTATGTCCAAATTTCTATTGCAAAGTGACAGACATTGACCTTTTTTAGTTTTTCGTCTTGTTCAGAGTAGTCTCCATGGAGTTGTCGCTAAAAATCTCCATCAACGTCAAGCCTATCGGAACTGGTCATGTTCCCCAATGAATACGTTCCGTCGCAAAGAAGGCAACGTCAACAATATGTTCCACTTCACACTCCAAACGGAAAAGCAAATCCTTGAATCACCTCATTGCAGCTGCAGTGTTGGTATAGGAGGATGGGTGCAGAATTCAAGACTTCTTCCCGAAATCGACTTTCTTCCTCCTTTTCTGATCGATAGAGACTGCGGATTTGTTCATGTCACCAACCCTGCGATTGCAGGGAATACCTGGTTCTTTCGTAACACATTTGGTCGTCACAGATCATCAAATGACTGTGAATCTTGGACTTGCATGTTCTCTCTATTTGTCTGGTTCTTAGTATTCTTTGTCATGGTCTGTCGTCACTTATTCCGTGGGGCCAGGAGAACGATCTTCTTAGTTTTTCTCAAAATGCTAGACTCCCGATTCGCAGAGACTGTTACGTATTCGTCCCTTCCAACGACTCATGGCTGGTCTCCACTCTTCACGCGCTTCCTCGAGGAAAGTGTCCACTTACAACGTTTGCGGATGTCCATGCAAAGTAAGACGTTAAAATCTTGGCTTTCATCTCCTCTTTTCTATTTCCTGGCTAATATTCTGACCTCTTTACTTCTCTTTCGTTTGATTACTAGCTTCAAGAATGATACTGGTACCGGACGTTTTGGACAACCGAAACTCTTTTCGTCAATGGTTTCTCAATCTGATCATTGGTATAGTCGCTCTCTTCTTAATAGTGTGCTATGACTCCAGCATGAGGTAAGCTTAAGCCTCATGCGGTAACTCTAACTCTCATGAGGTATTACGCAATCATCGAAACATTAGCCCATTCACTCACTCACATGATTGTGTTCTTCTTGCAAAATTACAGTTGTCGTTTTTACACCCCTTTCTCTGAACGGCCGATTGTCGACATTACCGGGAGTCCGGCACTTCTAGCCAATCTTAAGTGCCATGAACTATGTCTATATCTGTGCGTTCCGCATTCATGAACACGGCCAACATCGCTAAGTACGATACCAAGGCGATAACGACGTAGTCTCTCACCCCCCGCTTAATACTGCTCTCTCTGACAAATGTTACGTTTTGCTCCATGCGGGGGCAACCTTTCCAACTGCGAAGAACAACATGTTTGTGTTCGTTGCAATATAATGCTGTTTGTTGTCCGAGATAATAAGCAATACGCAAGGTTCAACAAACGGTATACCTTCCTCCCATTCATATTGATGTTAATACCACGACTAGCGTGATCACATTGTGATGTTTCAAAGCGTCAGAAGCGTTGAGATTCACTGTCCGTATTGACCTTCTACTCGTTTCCAAAAAACATCAGTCTACGGTTTGTTTACTGAAAGCCCGGGAAACCCCTGACTTTCTCAATGAGAGAGCGTTTTTCTTTTTTTTTTGAACAGAAACTCTCCGCAAGTAGTGTAATTGAGCCACTGAACTATTGTATCTGTAGAAAAGAGAGAGAGAGAGAGGGAGGGACATTAAAAGCCCTTTAGATTTTCGATTATTGCTCCTTGAGCTTAATACATTCCAGCATCATGCTGAATACCCCCCACGAACGACCCTCACAAGTTGATGCTTACAGTTTGGAGAAGCATATGCGCAGGTTATCCGTACAGCTCGAAATAATCGCGCAAAAATCATGATGGTGGTTAATTAAAGCCGCGATTTACTTAAATTGCTAAATTTAAATGTACGTTTTCAAACCCAAGGCCTTCAAAACAACTCCTACTCTTACAAAACAAAAAGTAGATGGATCTGCCGGGCTAACCGTGTTATTATTCGATCCCGGTACCTCTCCCATGCTAAGGGAGCACTCTACCAATTGAGCTACAGACCCGTTCGTTCTTGCTCGCTGAGGCCTAACCACTCAACTAAAAAGAGGTTTGGCTAATTATCTATGGGCCAAAAAGCAAGAACAGTATTCCTATCTTTGCTGGAAGTCACCCGTCAAGCAAGGATTTGAATCTTGGCTTATACCAGAGCCCCACGAACAATGCCCTTGTAATCGTGGCACGAGTATTGTAAGGGCGCCCACAAATTCAGATGTAATCGGTTGGAAACACGAAAGTGCGATACCACGAATATGAGCTGTATCTCTCATGCTTCGGAAAATTGATACGCTGTTCCTATTTTGTGATAAAGTTCTCCGAGGAAAAAGGGCATCTGTTGTCTTTCGCAGTGTCTGTTGCACGTCCTAGAGTCCAGTTTGTCAAATTAAGAAGCTTATGGTGAAGAGAGGCCATTGAGCTTTTGCTGTCAATTCGTGGGGAAACGTATGCTAGAGTTGTAACTTCTCCAGATCTATGCCTTCAGCAACTGCTGCATTTGTTTGAGATTGTTGCATTGCAATGATATCTGATGTGGTATGTAGTCTCGAACATTGAACTAAAGCAATATGGTCAAGGGTAAGGCTGGGAATAAGCTCTGCGATCCACATATTCGAAGGTGATGGCATTCCATTCTTAATTGAAAGCACTTAGCTAATGCTGGAAATGACAAGTGAGCAGTGTGCACGAAGGTAGTAAGGAACTTTTATGTGAAAGCAAACCTTTTTGTTCATAGCATGTATTTTTTATGGTACTCGAGCATCTCAAACTGAGATTTTTTACAGTTAGTATAAATGCAGTTACAAAATCCACAAATGTTAGCTCTGTTCGCTTTTCGCTGCTGCAACTTGGTCCAGCGAGTAGAGTAGGCTACACTGATGAAGGTTGGACAACAAGGCTTCTTCTTTGAAGTGGACAACAATTTTCAATTACTAAATTGAAGGAAAGCTTCAAACGAAGCTTTCTCTCTGTAACAAACTGTTGGCATCGTGAAGACTTGTCGTTTGAACTTGAATGCTTGTATTTGAAGTATTGCATCTTTGTATGAATTATGTTTGTTTCACCTTATTACGTGATATAAACATTTGTTTCTATGCTTAAATTGCACTACTGCACTTTCAACAGAGAGAAAAATCTTCTGTCGTTTCCACTTCTTCCGTCCTAATACAACCTCAAGAACGCTTGTGGTTGATCTCGAATGAGGTTTTAGACCAAAAATTTTGCGGAACGCGGCAAACCAGCGAACAGCTCTCGCCGCGAAGCGTTTGTGAAGACATTGTAAAACGACGTGCTCGTACTCCTTTTTTACATTTGTACCGCAGGCAGACCGCATCAGTTTTTGTTCAACATATAAAGCCACGAGTTGCAACGAGGGCACATGTTCTGTTATAAAATGAGGCTGTGCAACCTCTGCCGCTCGGGCAGCTTTTCCGCCAGTTATGAAGCGTGGTGGAGAACACAAAAGCGGTCGGGACTTCTGCTTAAAAGATAAAGACACTCGAACGTCCAACAGATCGATTGGAGCCCTCGCTTGCTGAGACATTGAGAGCTCTAAGTCTTTCTTTGCCAGCCTATCCACAAGTTCAGTTGGCACACAACACGGTTTATTCACACATATATCACCAAAGAGGAGCTCAAGGGTATTCTGCAAGTTGTGCTCGATAAGTGTGAAGAAAGATTGCGAACACGTTGTTCCGCGATGCTCGTTCACAAAAATATCGAGACGAGAGCTACCCGCCAAACTGCGACACTCAGTGAAGCCCTCTGTCAGAAAACTAATTAGCCATAAGCCTCAGAAATTCGTGGCTTTCCTGAGGAGAGAAAGTTTTATTTAATGCTTTAAAGAAGATTAGCAATCGAAAGCTCCTGTCCACAAGAAAGCAGTTGTTTTACCACATAGACAGCCCAAGCTAACATTATCATGTTTCTGTTGTTAATCAGACGAACCTACAAATCGAATCGAATCAGACTGGTTGACCAAGTTGCATACTGTGTACGAACAAAGCATTGATCACACGACTGGGGAAAGAAACGGCATGGACTCACGGGAAGAATTGGCAGGAGCAAGATGTGTTGCTTTGACGTGCGCCAATCTTTCATGGACGGGTAGGAGAGAGGATGTCAAGTAGCTGTGGTTTGCACTCCTTTGAGGGCATCTCGCCTCATGCAACAAAGGATAACAATTAAGAGACGTGGCACGACGGACTTTCAGCCGCACATTTTAAAACACGACAGTGGTGCAGTTCGAGCGGATAAGGCTACAGGTGTATCGAGAATTTGGACTTGCTATTGTTGTACAGACTTGAGTCAAGGATAACATTAGGAGTGGTAAAGAGGGCTAACGTTACTATATATGTGAGGTCTTACTACGAAAGTAACCTCTGCGGCACTCAATTGGAGGGTGAGCCACAACAATGTCACCTAGCAACAGTGCAACGGCACTTCGAGCCTTCTCACCGGTTGCCGCAATTGGTCCAAAAGTCAAATTGGTTCCTCTTCCGTACCCTTCGAAACAGTTTCGGGGTTACGTGGCGCCCTAGACCCGACAATAAGCCACTCCTTCAGAAAATGAGAAGATATCTTTCATTCCAACTGGATTGGTGCTTAACTGTTACACTACAGATGAGACAAATGCGAACCGGTCATGATATCCATCGCGCTGAAAATTTCCCTTGTACTTTTGTCTTGTCAGACCACAACACTCCATCATCTTCATCCAAATCCTGTCAGAGAATTCGCCTCTCAGGCTCACCTCTATACCTATGTGGAGTCGACCAATACCGTTCGGGATAATTCTTGTGTTGTTTGCGACATGGTTTCGTACTGTCTCTTGTGTTCGAAACTCTCTGTCATCACATGCTCCTCTTCGATGCTGCTTCATGCGAGAGCATCCCATATCTTTCCATAACCCACAGGTCTACACAAACGTACGATCCTCCCGTGTCCAAATTCTTATTGCAATGTAACAATGTCGCAGTAACCAACACTGACGTTTTCTAATTCTTCCTCACTCTGAGTTCAGAATGGTCTCGATGGGGTTGTTGCTAAATATCTTCTTCAACATCAAGCCTATCTAAACTGGTCATGTTCCACAATGAACCCGTTCCCACACGAAGAAGGTAACGGGTTTAATCAATTCATTGACACCATGTTCAACTGCACAAACCACACAACAGGCCAAATCCTTCAGTCTCCTAACTGCAACTGTGATATTGGTATAGGAGGATGGCTGCAGAACTCAGAACGTTTTCTCAAAGTCGACTTTCTTCCTCCTTTTGTGATCGAGAGAGACCGCGCATTTGCTCACATCTCCAACACTACAGTTGCAGGAAATATTTGGTTCTTTCTTAACACGTTTGATGGTGCAGCTTGGTCTTGTATCTTATGTCTATTTATCTTGTTCATATGCCTCAAAATGCTGGACCGCCGATTCGCTGAGACTGCTCCGTATTCACCCCTTCCAACAACGCATAGCTGGTTTCGACGCTTCGCGTACTTCCTCAAGGAAAGTGGCCACTTACAACGTTTGCGAATGTCAATGCAAAGTACAGGTGAGACACGAAAAGCTAGGGTTTTCCTATCTGTTTCGGCAAAGATTCTAACATGGTTACCTTTCATTTGATTTTTAGCTTCGAGAATGATACTACTACCGGACATTGTAGAGAACGGAAATTCTTTTCGTCAGTGGTTTCTCAATCTCATCATTGGCGTTGTCGCACTCTTTTTAATATTGTCCTATGAGGCCAGCATGACGTAAGTTTCAGCCTCATTCTTTAAATCCAGCTCTTCACCAGCTTTTGCATAATCATCGAACGGCCAGCCCACTAACTTAAATGGTGTTCTTCGCTCTTGCTTTTCAAAAGGGCCAAACTTGTGCAGGATTCAGTCATCACCAGCTTCAACTCAGCCGAAGATTTTCGTTCCTGCAGAATTCCTCCATCTGAGGTGTGTCTACTGGGAGGAGGCGGTATACAACAGTTGTGGCTAACTTCAATTGCGACGACGTAAGGCTGAACTTTCATGTACTTGCCCTGTGAGAACAACGCTGTCATGAAAGAG
The DNA here is from genome assembly GCA_030374735.1 of Gracilaria caudata. NCBI lineage: Eukaryota > Rhodophyta > Florideophyceae > Gracilariales > Gracilariaceae > Gracilaria > Gracilaria caudata. The sequence continues at coordinate 12,054 of JASCIV010000622.1, forward strand.
CTTACTAATATGATTGTCGGGTTCCCACTTCGTTTTCCCTTACAGAGAGTGTCATCAAGAGAATTCTCCAACTTACTTCAATTCATACGATGAGCTTTTCGAAGCAATGGAGATGGGAAAGTGCAAATTTGGCATGGGAATAGAATCAGCGATAGACGCCGCCATTCGAGGGAGATACTGTGGTCATTTCGTGACGCTAGGCGCTCCAATCACCTATAGTGCCTTATCTCTTATTCTCCCAAAGGGTTCGCCTCTTACGGCACCAATGAGCCAGGCCACGCTTGATGTGAAGAGAGGGCAGACAATGCCGAGGCTTGTTGAATTCTTCAACCAGCTTCCTACATGCAGAACGGAAGTCAATACCATTCTCAGTTTTAGTAAGCTAAGATCGTTCTTTTTGATGGCGTTCCTGGCGGGGGCTCTGATCTTGCTCTCATTAATTTTCTACCCTCAGAATAGCAATGGAACTGATGCAGCACCAAGCTCACACTCTCAACCCATTCGATCAATGTCAGATAAGCAAAGACATGAAGATGACTGGAGTTCCTCGTCTGGGAGAACTGAACAAATTGGTTTGTGAGCTTTCTGGATATCTTCATGACTGCGGCCTTCCCTTGCGTACACAAATAGATTCAGCCCTCGTTGTGAAGAAGTACGATACAACAACACTCAAAAAACGTACAGCAAAAAGATTGCTATGTTTCTAAACGTGTTACTCGTAACTGAGCTGTGTCTGGTGGTGTTGATTCATCTGTCGCTGTCGTGCTTATGAAAGAAGCCATAGGTGGCAAGTTTCATTCTTTTTTGGTTGATAATGTTGTTTTAAGGAAAAACGAAGCTGCGGAAGTTATGAATGGTCTTGCCAGTCGATGAGCGTTAATCTGAAACCTATCGATGCCACAGAAACGTTTCTTCAAAGGCTGCAAGGTGTAACAGACCCCGAGAAGAAGAGAAAAACGGTAGGAAACACTTTCATTGAATGTTTCGAATTGGAATCATCCAAGGCGAAGGCTGACTTTCTACTGCAGGGCACTCTTTATTCGGATGTGATCGAATCCGTAACTGACAAGGGACCGTCGGCAACGATGAAGACATAACAATGTTGGGAGGATTTACACAGCGTTTCGAGATACCCTTTGATTGCGATCGTTGCGCGCGTACTTCCTTCACTTTTGGCTTGGTCACTTCTTGCGGCGCCTTCGTCTTAACTGCTTTGGACTTTCTCACGCTAATGCTCTTCTTAGACTTTTTACCCGCATCACCGCCGCGCCCACTGTCCATTTCAAGCACTTCGCCCTCATTCCTCGCTGACGGTCGACGGCCAGCATCTTCATTACCAATGTTTATCTCCTCCCCTTCTTCTGCAGCCTACAGCGATCGGAAACATCACTTCAGCGTCTCAGAAATTACAAGAGCACTCACCATGGATGCCGCCAAAGCCAGCACAGGAATACGAAGGGTAATTCTTACCATTACTCCAGAGAATTACAATTAAGTAATTTTAATTACACAGCGGACGTGCCATACGTCACCAAGAACAACTTCGCGTCAGACAGTTTCTTGAAGCCAAAGTACAACCCGATATGCATGATGAGATACACCGCAATATGAAGGTAGAACGCTACCCCACGCGGTCGGTTGATGCTCTGACTCAGACGCAATGATGGGAATATGCTTCGTGGCGTAGGTCGGATCCAAGAACGTGCGAATTCTACCCAGTTTCAAGAAGCTAACGAAACAATTTGCACAAAGAGTTACATCGTCGCCAAGATACCAGTTATCTCTCACTACACAGCCACGATAATCATGAACTGTCCAAGTTTTGTCTATTCCTGACGTCGTACTAGTTCAACTAGAACTACTATCATCCCGACCGTTGTACGTAGCTTTCCCCCGATTCCACGCCTACGGCATCATACATGAACTGCTCCTGTCCGCCAAATCTGCGTCTTGTCAACCGCAGGGTAACGGGTTTCTTCCTGAAAGAGTCATCCCACCAAGCTATACTTTGCGCCCAGATGTGAGAAAGCCCTTCAACTGTGTTGGCTTTTGGCATATCCTTCCAATTACGTTGCGAGTAAACCGCCATAGCAATTCCAGCCATAAGGATTGAAATGACCTCTACTGCTCCAACAACCAGCACAACGTCATCAAGCTCTACAGAATGAGATTCCTCATTTCCGGCGACTTCCACGGTCAGGTTACTGGCGCTCGAGTATGTCATTCTTTGGATGTACCAAGCGAACGCGTTCGGAAACAGAATAGGAGGCGATTTAAAATCTCGAACCAAGTTTCCCGCGTTGATCACGATCTTATCCCAAAACTCCAGACTCCCAAGGAATATGAACGAGGTCGAAACCGTGAATTGCTTTGTTCCTTCCCGCGCCAAGATTCTAGTGTTGCTTTCGTTAGTCATAACCTCAACTGAGGCAAGATAGAAATCAAACCCACTTCCTGTAACATTCTGACATACAAAAGTATCTGTCCAAACACTGGGAGTGGGAGCAGCCTCCTCCGGCAAGGGCGAACGCCATTGAAAGTTGATGTCTTCAGTGTCCAAAACTGTGACATTCTTTATCTGAATATATTTCCAGTTTGGTCTGTCATCTTCTAAACCGGGCCACGGTGGGAATTCACTGAAGGGACCTTCGTCTCTTACTACCTGCAAAGTAAGGTTTGTTCGATATCTGGGAGATGTATCGGTGGAAAAGTCATATTCCACGACGGCGGGTTCGACAAAGGGCGGAAGTCGTTCCAGAGTTCGATACAACAACTGGTGTGTTCCGGAGCAAGCACGGAACGAAGCATAGTTATTACGCCGTAGTACCAACTGGGCCGTCCTTGATAGTACCGAAGGCTAAGGTATCCTTTAGGACACCAAGGGAAAACATGCGAGCTTGTCAGGATCCATGTTGGCCGATTGACCATTGACAAGAGCTTTGAATACCCGCCCGTGCTGTTCTGAGAAAAGCCACAGTTTCATTGAGACAGCTGCTCAGAGTACGGCTACGCACATACTTGGGAACAACCCGTCCACGAGCTCCGTCATCGCATTCCGGGGCGAGAAGAGCGTGTTGCACCGACAAGAAGTATGGTCATAATTCCGTTTGGAAGTGGGGTAGTGGCGGCATTTATCTTCTTGGTTTTCGAAGTGGTTGTGGTTCCGCTGACGTTCTACAGCACATCAAAACTGGCAGCACTCGTTCTGTACTGGCACAACTGGAGAGCGCGAAAGGGAAACGATGTTGTGGTGGACGAGATGAAGTTTCCTTTGTGGAGCGAGGGCCTCACTGTTAGTCAATGGTGGCACGTAGCTCTTCTGATGGTTCGAATTGTGCTACTTGCCATTCCAGTTTATCTGGAGACAACTATGAATTCGAGCGATGTACCCGAGATGATTTCCAGAAACGTGGAAACAGCTTTCATCCCCGAGGCTAGCGACGATTGGCTGAGTTACCAAACTGCGGCGGGAAGGGATATTCACACTCTTCGAGATGAAGGGTCTTTCTTCTTCTTTATTGTGGAAGTTGTGTTCTAATTCCTAACACAACCAAGCAGCACCTAAAGGTACTTCTCTCTCCTTAAAAAGGCCAGAA
>JASCIV010000623.1:3495-15211 GCA_030374735.1 Gracilaria caudata
GGGGGGGGGGAGGGGGTGCGGAGAAGCTCCGGGGCGCTCTTCTACGGCACACGATGCGCGCGGCGGGAGAGCGCGATGGGCGCGGCGACGCGCAGAGCCGTTGAGCGTGTGCGCGCGCGCCGCGAAGCGAGCCGTTAGACACTGGGCCGTTATGCCACGCGCGTGGCGCGTGCCACTCGTCGGGGGCACGGTGTGCGCTGTGGTACACGTGGATGACGTGGGAGCAAGGGAGCCGCTCGCAGCATTTCGCCGATGGACGGCGACGGCAGGCAGTGCCATTGCGATAGGCGGCGAAGGCCGAGTGGGGGCGGCGGAGCCGCAAGCGGCAGCGGGCGCGCATGGAAGAAGACGACGTCGACGCGCCGCGCGACGAGCCGTTCGCGCCGCGTGCGCTGCACGCCGCGCTCACGCACGCCGCGTATGCCGCCGTTGCGCCGCTCTTGCCTGCGCTGCACGTGCACTCCGCGCTGCGCGCCGCGCTGGCGCTGTGGCTGTTCACTGCCGCCGCGTTGCTGCCGGCCGTGGCGCCGCCGCTAGTGGCCGCCGTTGCGCCGCTAGCGCCGTTGCTGCTGGCCGCGGGCGCGCCAATTGAGCTGGCGCTATTGATTTGCGGCGCAGCGGCTGTGGCGCAGCAGCGCGCGCTTGTGGCGCGCGCTGTGAGACGCGAAGCGTTGGCGATGAGGTTGGCCGTGCTGCACTCGGCGATTGCTGCGGCGGCGGCGGTGGCGCCCGTCGTTGCCGCAGCACTGGTGGAGTGGCCGTGGGCGTTGTTTGGGGGGTTGGCAATCGTACAGACTGCGATGTTGCCCACCGCCGTGCGCTCCGCCAGGAAGGAGATGCGCGCTGAGGCGCGCCGAAGGCCGGTGCACGCGTCGCCGTTGCCGTTCCCATCGCTGAGACGCCACCCGCGATTGGTGCTGGTGTTGCTCACCATGTTCGCCTCCGCCGCCACTTCGTCGTTTCTGCGCCCGTTGCTGGCGCTGCATCTGGTGGATGTGCGCGTCGCCAGCTCGTACTTGCGACCGGCGCTGCTGTTTTCGCTGCACGCGGTGGCGGCGTTCCTTGCGGAGACGCTTGTGCCGCCGATGCTCAGTCACCACATTGGACTGCGAACTGCGGTCATTATTGGCGTGCTCACTTCGCTAGGGGGCTTCGCGTTGGTGCACCACACATTTCTTGTGACGGGCGTGTTCTTCATTGCGCTGGGCTCCTCTACGTCGCTCGTGCTCGCCGTGTCCGACCTGGCCGCCACAACCAATCAAACGCTCAGCTCCGTGTCTGATCCCATTGCCGTCATTGCGTCGCGCACCTTTTCGCTTGGCGAGGGCTTTGGCATCCTGCTGGCCGGCGCGCTTGCACAGCAGTTTAGCTTTTCGTTCGCTGTCACGGTGTGGTACAGAGTGTTGACAGTTGTGGCTGTTGCCGCCGTCGTGCCGCATTTGCTGGCGGCCTTCATTGCGTGTTGCAAGCCGTTTCGCTTTCTTGTTGCTACTAGCATGTCTTCCGCTGCAGTTGATGAAAGCACGCCCTTGTTGCCTACATCCACGCCTACGCAGAGCCGCGAGGTTACGCTCGATTCTAATTTTTCTCGTGTTTGAGCGCGCCTTTTCCGATCCGCCCTCCTTGAGTTTACATATCTTCACTAACTTCTTCAAATTGGTTCGTCCTTACTTGTTTTCATACTGCGCGCCAGTGTCTGTACCTTTGTAACAAAGCCTGTCCTGGGTATTATGATCCGCACTGGTTCTACGAAGGTACGCACTTTGGATAGATACACGTTTTCGCTGTATATCATGTACACATATCAGTGCAATTAAACTTACAAAGCTATCTGTAGATTACGGCAACTACCACAGCATCATCAGTTTGCTTTTGAAGACTTGATACGTTACAATCTAAACACCTCCTTCGCCACCGCGTATGGCGATTGCACTCCCACAATCCCTCGGATTTATGATTCCCACAGCGACAGGTGCTGAAAAGATCAGCGCCGAAGCTTTGAACAGCCTATCTAACACGACCAACATTACCAAAAACCCCTCCCCAAACCAGATACGGGGTAGGGCTTATCCATGACGCGAGAGGTCGCTCCAGGTTCAAATATGCTCATAATGCGGTACTGTACATGTTGTCTCCCTCAAACAAATCTTAAGTAATGTTAAACGGCGGTTCAACTGGAGAGCGTGAAACACTTATTGAGTGCGACAAGCTGTCAAGTTCGCTGTCGTTGAGCTGCCATCCTCGCATCCTGTCTCGCCACCTGCGCCGCATGAGCAGCCGCAGAGATATGACTTCTCCCTTGTTGCGCGCTGTGCGACGGACGCGTATTTTGCTGCGTGGAACTGCCCCTCATTGGAATGGTACCCCTGGTAAATCTAGCTGGCCCCGAACCATCAAACGGATGTACACATGGCGGCAGAAAGATACCTCTGGAAGCATCAAACGCAAGTCGTCTGTCATCGCATTTTGCGCTAAAGATGTTGTCGTGCTTCACCAGCCATAGAATCAGCTCGATAAACGCGTCTTCGCCAGTGTCCTCGCGAGCCATGAAGTAGCGAATGGCCGCTTGTGCACGCTCTGTCATCACGTTGAACACCGCATGCACGCTTCGGGACCATCTTCCAGCGCCAGCCTCATCGGTGCTAAAGCACGCAATATGTTCCGGTACAACGTACGCAGCGGGCTTACCATCCGCCTTGGGTTTTGCTTCGCTTGGTGGTGACACCTCCTTGAACCATATATAGGCGCTGAAAACGTTGCGCCAGTCGAACATAACGCCGCCGGTCTTGAGCATGACCAGATTGGCCGACGTCATCTGCGATGCGCTTTTGAACAACGCCGGCAATTCCTCCTCTCTGATCGGCGAAGCAGGTTCCTTCCCCGCCAATGTAAGATATCGCGGACGCGCCGTCTTCCGCCTCACGGATCGCGCGTCGCTCAAATCCGGGTCCGCAGCGCTGAGCACGGACAGAGCGCGCTTGGCGCGTTTGGACGCGGGCACAGGCACGGTGATACGCGACACGATTCTTCCAGCCAGTCGGAGACGCTGCACCTTTGCGTCCGCTTTCTCCAACACAGCCTCGTTGTTCTTGATGTGGTTGACCAGGTCGCGCGCGGCGTTGCGAGTGCCGGCAGTGGCGTTCGCGGACAGGATGTGAGAAAGCTGCGCCTTGAAGAGGGTGATTTCTTGGCGCACTTTGTCAATGCTGGCGACGACACGCGCGTAGTTGCTGTTGCTGCTGGACATTTTGTCGGCGTGGATGTGCGGAGTTGGCATTCAGCAGGGAGGGGAAGGTTTCTTGCGACTCTGCATTAGCTTTTGTGATGAGACGGAACCAGCGCCAATACAATTACGGAGGGCAAGGTTGCTGCAATCGTACTGTATCCATCAAAACAGTACAAGGATATCTGTGATATTAAGATACCCTTGTAATTGTCCTTGCTTCGGTGTCTGACAAGATCAGACTCTTCGTGCTTTCGAGAGGTGATGACAGAGCGTGTGCAGTCCGGGGATGATAAATTCCAAAGCTGTCATCATAATCATCATGAACAAGGGTAAACGCTGCGACCTCCATGCTATCCCATGGCGGTGACTTCGTCTCACATTCGTCCAGGAACTCCCCCTTCTCCGACAGGATGTTATCGAGGAATTCCGCCCGCATTTGACTTTCTTCTTGCCAGAGCCTCTCGCTGTCTATGACACTTATTCTTTGGGCAACAGCTCGTCTTATTTCTCCCAGAGTCCGTAGTGTCCTCTGATTCTCCACTCTCACATGGACCGCCTCATGCATTATACGTTCGGACTGCTTATAACTTCTTGTGAGCGGATCCCAGCACAACGAATTTCCAGAAACGTTTGCGTCCTCGCACAGTGGATACGCTCAGCCCGAACATCGCAATGGAGCAGTTCGCGTCGGAAAATCCATTCAGCTCAATATCTTGCTTGCAGCAGGCAGCAGGCAGAATCAGGAAACCAACATGCATGTCCGAAGGCGCGTTTACCCCAACGGCAAATTAACACGAAATGATAACCGACGTGGATCACAGCAAATCATTTCGGATGATCCCGCACTGTCCATGATCTTTAAGCCTAGAAGTGCACTTGGTTTCTAATCAGGATTACCAGCACTCTCCGAGAGTTGATTTTGTTTCTCTCTGCCAAATGGACACCGACAAAAAGGCGAACAAGTGCACAAGAAGTAATAGTTGTCACGGTGTGCCGTTAATCTTTCACTGTCTGCAGTGCTCTGGCATCTGTCACACAAAGTAAATGATTTTGAAGAGAAACAAGAGTAATGAATTGGAGTGCATTACGTGGTCCCTCACCAATAGCATTAGCGTTCTCGGAGAGTGGGCTTGGACTCACGTTTCGCCAACTGCGTTCCGGAACAGTATAAAAGGAGCGAAGAGCATCAACCTGGAACTTTCTACCTCTCCAACCATCCATCTTTCCTATTCATCCTTTCTTTCATGTATGTGACTATCTCCACCACTTTCTTCGTGTCGGTCTTGTTTTTCTGAGCGTCTGACCATCCCTTGTTTTTATTATGTCCGTTTTCGTTCTTTGTTCAAATTATCTGCGTACAAAGTAACCTCTTTTACTCAGACGTGCGGGGCATTGGGAAGTTTTCTTCCACGGGGGCACGGGGGCCTTCTCTCCGGGGGAGCGGGACAGGGCATCAGGGGAGGAAGCTTTTGACTAAGCGGATGCGAGGGGGGGAGGTCCTTCAATAATTGGTATTCAGCAATCTTTTTAGGTAAGTTCCTACTTGATGCTTGTTTTCGCCATCTCCAACATCTTATTGTGACTGTATGGGAAGAGAGGCTAACCGTCGTTCATGTTTATTGTTTTGTTTCCTTTTTGTTTGCTTTTTTCAATGATATCTGTATTTCAGAGGTGATAGTGTGCGGGATCTTGAGAATGTTCCTCCATGAGGAAGTATCTCAGGGGGTGCACGGGGTGCCTTCCTTTCCGGGGATGGTGCAGGATATCGTGGGGAGCCAAAAGAGGCAGGCGGGAGGAGGGGGCGGCACCCCAGAAGTGGTGGAATCGGGCTCCTTTTGAACAGGTTTAAAAGCCCCCACCCAGTTGGCTTCAGCCGTAACCTTCGTTTAAAAAAACGGGTCCCCTTCTTCCGCCCTGCCGTGGAGCATTGCATGATAGTTTTCACTATCTGATTGGGCCTATTAGTTTTCGTCCTCTAGTGTTCAAGTTCGAATGCATTTGAAGGAAGCGATAAAACTAAGTGCGTCTTTCTCTCTGTGGACAACATGCCGACAATTCCAATGCGTGGCGATGCTCGTATCTTCTTCTTCTTTATTTTGGACAAGAAGAAGAAGAAGAAGAAGATGCTCGTATCATTCTGAGCTGTCTTCTCTCTTTCTTGGTGATATGTGCAACTGACAACCCTCGACAAACTTTGAGGAGGCAGTAGGCACATTCTTCTTGATGCGGTCCTCAGACGACACCTCAGAAGCTAATCTCCAATGTTGTCTAGCATTCCACGGGCGGGACCAGCACAACACTCTCTTTCCTGACAAGTGTGTACCCAGCGGGTACATGGTGTATGCCCATCAAAACAAGGATGAGCTGCCTTACAGAACTATGTGGGGGTTCTTAGCAAACCCTGGTTCCAAGAAATGAGCGTACATGTCTTACAAATAAGAGGGAGCTTGCTGTGTGATCATAGAAACGCTGTCTTTAGGAGCTCAACGCAACGAACGTACTTCGATAACAGCACAAGGGTTTACCATCGAGGTTTCATTCATCAGTATGCCGCTCACTATCTAATCGGGGAGTGCGATAAATTAGCCTCTACTTAACACGTAGAGACCAACGCAAAGCGTTAAGTTACAGTTTCCACGCTTCTCTACAACATAGATCTAAAAATAAGTCTAAGCATCTACATGTTCCAAGTTCGGACGCAAGAGTCACCGCCAGACGTGACGATACAATTCTCCGACAAAAAGGCAATGCCAGTTACCCCACTACGATGAGCAGTCTTCAGTTTCAACGGCTCATCTTCGGAATTCACTGGCCAAACTGCCACCGAACCGTCCAAACCACCCGAAGCCACCATGCTCCCATCAAGTGAGAAGGCGACGGCATCCACTCTAGCAGTGTGAACCAAACCACCACCGGTGACGGTCTGTCTGGTCGTTGCATTGTACAACCTCACCCTTCTTGACTTCTCACCCACAGCTACACACTCACCATCCGGAGAGAAGGCAACCTTGTTCGGCGCAGACGGCATCCTCAAGCGGTCGCCAGCCTCTGTGAACTTGGAACCACTGACAGTGTAGAATCTCAACTCACCAGATCCGCCAGACATTTCAAAGCCAACTGCAATCAATCCATCGTTGTTCACAGCCACAGCCGTTCCAGTCTCGCCATTGCCGAACTTAAGCTCAGCCTCAACTGCATTGGCGTCGCTGTTAATAGAGACCAAGCGGGTCTCATTCACCATAATCGCCGAATAAGAAGAAGTTTGGCTCAGGGGGACAGTGATGTCAACACCCCCACCCTTCACCACAACAGGCTTGGCGTATTTGAGAGTGCTTCGGGGCGTAATGAAAACCTTTCCGTCCAATCCCACATTGGCAACGATATCTTCGTTAGCGGCAATGGCACACACGGACGAGGCTGGTCCCTTGCCAGTGAAATTTAGATCGGCACTTCCCACGTCCATTTCCCATGCCACCATAAGGCCGGAGTAGTCTGCAGTGTACAGCATGTCACCCACAGCAGCCAGTCCGATGATCTGTTTGCAATGTCCACGGAATATTCTGGTGACAGAGTCTTGACCTGCTGCCACAACATTGATCTGTGGCTTCAAGCTGACCGAGATGGTCTCACCTCCTTTCTTCGAATATGCACAACCAACTTGCATATCCATAACCTCCTTGCCGTACGCAATGGTGCGCAGGCATTTGCCATCCGGAATAGACCAGAACTTGTTGGTCTTGTCGTTTGAACTGGTCATGAGGTTGTTGTCATCGAACCAAACCAAACCAGTAACACTCGCAGCATGTTCCGCAATTGTGCAGATAACCTCTTTCGTTTCAACTTCAATGACGCTACAAGTGCGGTCCGTACTAGCGATGGCCAAAAACTTGCCATTCGGTGAAAAGCGAACGTCGTTAATGAAACCGTTGTGATGCTTGAAGAAGGTAGGAATATCGATTTCGCGCACGGGGGGTCCCTTGAAGAGGCCTACAGTCATGTCCTCACTGCCGGTAGCAACATACCCTTTGATAACATCGCATGAAAGGCCGTTCTTCGTGTGTCCACCGCACACACCAGCAGAACCTCCGGAGGGTATTTTGATAACCTTCCCGATGGCACCGCGACTCTCGCCCGCAAGCACCATGTACTTGCCGTCAGGAGAGAAAGAAAGATCGCGAACCTTGCCGTTATACACCTGCATTTCAAGCTTCTGAATGGCAGTTTCGGCATTCCAAACGCGTACAAAACCATTTTCATCGGCAGAAGCGATTTGCTTGCCGTCCGGGGAGAAGCGAGCGCATGTGACGGGGGCGGAGTGTTGAGAGAAAACGCGGGCGCTCAGAGGATCATGAACGCTGCGAACAACCGCAACTCGTCCCGAAGCATAGGTGATGAGCGAGGTCTCTCCGGTGGGATCAGCGCTGATGTGAGAAGCTTCGCCACGCACGGTGTTGGGCACACCCGCGTATAGCTGCTTGAGGGTGAGTGTGTTGGCCATGTTCGAGCGACAAAATGAGCTACTCAAGCGCGAAACAAAATCGGTTGGGAACCAGAATAGAGCGGAAAGAGGGTTGTACTCTACGAGCGCGCTGCTGAAGTAGCTAGTCGGACGGGGTCTCCGAAGAGTGGAGAGAAAGGGCTTGTGGCTGAGTGGTGTTCGACGCTTCAAAAACAATGAAATGAGCGGGAAGCGACGTTGACGGTGCTGCAGGGCAAGTTGATCGACGCTGACACCAATTCAACTTTCAAAAGCGAGGCGTTTTGCCACGTGTCTCGTTTTGCTGGCGCATCGCACATTGCTGGAACGCTATGGTTGGTCACATGCAAACGGTCGACGTGCTCCCTCACCACTCGCGAGCCGCTTACCGTTCGGACCTTGCGTCACTGGCAGCTATCTCTTTACTGCGTCCCTGTCGCTCCCCCTTCGACGAGAACGGTAGGCTAGTCCACAGCGCGACGGAAGCACATCTCCGTCGGAACCAAGCGCGCTTCATCCCTTACCTGGGGCCGGAGAGCGCCGCCACTGGAGTGCAACTGTGTTGCCCACGCAGTGTCAATAGAAGGCCGTCATAATCGGGTTTGGGTTGAGCGCAGGGCGCTCAACCCAAACCCGATTATGACAGGGCGCTCAACCCAAGCATGCTGGAAGGCAAACGAGATGGCCCCAAACTACCCTTGCAGAACACGCGTAACATTATCTGAATATAGAAGTTTTACACTGTACGACACACGGTGTTGTGATGACGTGATGACGCGATGCCGCCGCTCACAATGGTCTTGAGGTTTCCGCACAAACATCCGACTGTCCTCAACTCTCGAGTGAACTGACATTTGCTGCGGGATCTTGTGGCTGTAGAGGTCAAATTTTGTGGTACTCATCACTTATGATGATCGCCAATTGGTCTATAATTTGCCATTCTTTGTCGTTGCTTTCTTTCCACGCTCAACTGATCATTAATGATTGCTATTCACCCGCACACAGTTAGAATTGTCTTTGTAATGTTACGCACATTCATGTGCTAACCTGTAAACAAGGTGACATGTTAGCTTCATATTCCAAATCGCCACAGTCACTTCTCCCCATTTATACTTCACGCAGAAGGCGGGAGAAACATACAGTAAGTTGTTAGGCCTCAGGTATACACACTGCAAATGCACTTGCATGGTTGCATCCTTGATGCAACTTGAAAAGCTGATCAGAGCTTGATCATCCCGCAAATATACCATCAGTCATCACAATCCTCGACTCAACTGTTGACAAACACTCACATCATCGAATTGAAACTTCTCCATATCCGGAGTTGTGGTACCAACTCTTCTCATTCTTAGACTCCGAAAAATGTCTCTCACATAGATATATGAAGATTCCATGGTGTTACACGTTCTACAGGATCAGCTTGCGTTACAAATAGAAGAAGAAGAACAAGTGATTCAATAAGCATATGTGTAACAAACACATAATCAAGAACAATTGGACAAGATGTGCTATTAAATGCCAGGAGTAGCATAAGGATTACCGGGGTCGTCACCCCGGCTCCCTTTGGACCGCGAAGTCTGGCCATCCCTCGCGATCCGGGACTAGGGTCAGCACTCCCCATCCCCCTTCTGGCAGGCGTCACTTCCCCAGGGACTCAGCGCTTCCAAGGACTGGTTGAGGCCCTTCCCAGTAGCCGCCCTGCCCGCCCCAGGCCACGACTACGGTCCGGGCCCGCCCCATCCGGGTCCTGGGGGTTTCATCTCCCCAGAAACCCCTTCGGGCCCGGGCGGGGTGACCTGGAGATACCCTAGCAGCCGGGGTCGTCACCTCCCTGTACTACCAGCGAGCCGCCACGATCGGGGATACTGAGGGTCTTATTCCGCAGAAGATCCCCCTCAAGCCCTGACCCGGATGTACCCACCCCTATCCCACATTTGTCCATTTGTAATTTTTCTGTGGTTTGTGTTAGTTTTTGGTGCAGTTTCCGGGTTCGAACTCGGTACTCCTTGCTTCAATTGTGATTGCTTATCCACTCTACCAGGTGCACCGTGTCATCACTCCCGGTGCGATATACCTTGGGTTAGAGCTCCATTTTAAAGCTGAGATCTGAAGTTGAGATTATGCAATGCAATAAATGAAGTTTCAATGACCGTGAATGATTGGTTTTGTAAATGAATTATGCGTTTATTCAGAGAACTTCCTTTTTACGAAGAGTGCTTTTGTTTATTCAAGAGTCATACTCAGCTCGGAGCCAATGTTGTATTCACCCACATGGTTTTATTAATTCCTGCAGTTTGAGAGATTGATTGTTGCACATGAACTTTTTAAAAATTATTTTTCTATTAGCATTGTATATCTTTTCGCTAAGGAATATGTGAAAAAATTTCTCTGAGGGAGACGATACCTTAATGAATCGGATGTGATGGAGATCGAGCCTCTCGACTCCGTTTGTTTGGTGTGTCAGCAGTGAAGGTAACAACACATGTGCGTCAGTTACCTCAGGGCCTTTCTAAACAAGCGTTCTACCGTACCAGGCGTGCCAGCGTTCTGCAAAAGTGGAGCTCACTTTGGATCAAGCAAATGTAATGCCGTCGTGCTGTAATGTGTCAGAACACGTCTTGTATTCTACTGAAAAGTTTATTCAACTCATTGTTATCACATTTTTGAGCGTCTTCATTCTCTTTGATCCATTGCGTTCCACATTAGTAGGTGTACGGAACTACGAGTTTATACAAGAGGTCACTCTGGTGGTACTACCATGCGTCTTGGGGACATTATGCTTCAGCTTCACAGGGTTTTGAATTTGAAAGTCACTTACGACTTGATACAAAGTTTGCGTCGTGATTGATTTTCAAAAATAGACATGTCTTAGCTCAGCCAATCAGCTCCGAACAAGTCCCTGGAACGCCGGTACGCTGGTACGCTAGAACGCTTGTTTAGAAAGGCCCTCACAATAGCAATCCAATCCTTTTTACATTTAGAAGATAGCCACGTGTACAGTATGCTCACGTGTCACACAGGACATTTCTACATTTCCAGTTCTATCCATCAAAATAACATTGATGAATTGCAATTTTTTTCCACCCACCCAAAGCGCGCATGGGATCTGTTCTTCATCCCTCCCCTTCATCATGATGCCCTGTATCTGAGGCCCGTTCTTAACTAGGCGTGAATTCACGCCGTGAACGAGGCGTGAATGCACGTGTGGCAATATGACTGGCTATTGCGTCGAGACCCCACTCTTTTCTTGAAAGCCCCATTCGGGCTCCCCGCTGTAAATCAGAGCGGCAAGGGGATCAACGCTTCGGCCCACCCTCCGCTATTTCGACCCGCTAGATTAGGGTGCAGAATATCGGTTCCCGTCACGGCGAAGCAACAGGGGAACGCAGTGCGCCGGCAAGCTCTTTAATCTCCATCTGCCAACAACCCCACCCGGCATACTCAAATTCGTCGAGTGCCGCTTGCGATCCGCGATGGAGACTGGAGTTCACCCCACACCCAACTCTGACCATCTTTCCTCTCTCTGTTCACCTGGAACAACACCACACAACCCACAGCCTCCCGAGCAAGCCCATGAAGTCTTTGTAGTCCAACCACCCACGCCAAAGTCCCCAATTAACGTTCTTTACGTTCCCCCTTGCGGAGCGCAAAACACGTCGACCATTACCCCCGTCACCTCTACTGTAACCCAAGCGTACCCTTGGGTACGAAGAAGCCCAAGAAAGCATGGTCCATCTCCGCGCATTGAACGAAACCACAACAGGATGCAACCATCCGTCTCAAATCCACTTTCTTCTCTTCAGACAGGCGCCAGAAACCGTAGTTCTTCCGCAATTCCTCCACGTCCGAATCCTTTACCACGTGCCGCAGAGCACGAGACAAATCTAACTGTCCAACCAGCGCCAAAATCGACTTCTCCATTCGCTCGATGCGTCGTTGACCAGTCCGACAGAGTAGCCCGTCTTTATACGTACCTGAACCGTCAAAATGTGCAGGACCTTAAGAAGATCTGC
>JASCIV010000624.1:0-15628 GCA_030374735.1 Gracilaria caudata
ACCAGGGAACGAGTGTTTGTGGCAATGCTAAACGGACTATCCCTACTGGCGCTCACATCAACAGATGACCTAGAGTATCTGGACCCCAACATAAGGTCCATGTTGTACGGGTACGCAGCGTTTGAAGTGAGTGATCGCGCGGTGGGAAGACGTATTGCCGAGGATCGAAAGGAAGAACTTTTGAAGCGATACAAGGAGAATAAGGGCAAGACCTGTCGGGGAAGCGGCGTGTGTGCGATTCGATTGGCGTGTCAGGAGCTCAATTTGCCGGCGGAGGCGAGTCACATGGATGGTTTACCGGCGTTTTGTGCGGGTTGGGCGAGCGAGTTTATGGAGAGGAAACCGGGTAATCAGACGCCGGAGCACGGACTTGATCACGATGAAGTGGAGGCCCGCTTTGGAAGCAGCAACGCTTGGCGCTATCCGCACACGCAGACTTGAAGCACCTAAGCCATACATAACTTATGTAACATAAGCGTGTTGCCTGCCGAAGGTAAATGTTAGTTTAACTTTACAGCGTTTTTTTAAAGGCGCGGCTGAACTTGATCGGCGCGCGTGAGCTGTTGTCGCGAAGCAGTGGCCAATGGCGGTGCGACAGCTGGCCAGATGAACCACCTTCTGAGATTCATGTTCGCCATGTGTGTGGTCGTATGTCGCCAGCCCAGATACAGCCCATCGCCACCATACATTTTCGCGCATCCCATTTCTCGCACTCATCATGCCCTTGAGCGCGACTGACCCTTGCTTCAACCTTCTTCCCTCGCACCCCCCCCCCCTTTCCCGACCACGTTGGTGAACAAAGTGTTCTACCCCTGTGCTCGCCATGGCCTCCGTCCCTAATCAGCAGTGGATAGAAATATTCCACAGCAAGCCGTCAATGCGCTACTGCTACCTGTTGGAAAAGTTACCCGATGGGACCTTTTCAAAGCCCTCGCTGGACAACCGTCTGCGAGACGCCTCTCACATTCGTGACGGCTTTCGCGTGTTTCGACTGCCGTTTCGACGCATAGAGTTTGTGCTTACCAATGGTACTCTTCGCAACTGGGAGGATAACAACGGCAACAACTACGTCATCGATGTACCCGGTCGTTACGTCGTCGAACATGGCATTCGTCGCGTGGCCGATGCCGACGCAAACGAATGTTATCAAACCGTAAATCGTCCCAACGATCGTTTCATTCAGCTTTCGTTCAGAGCCGATTTATGGCAGCAATGTTATTGTTCTTTTCAGAGTGACGATAATGAATGGACGAAACCGCCTGGAAAGCCCATGGCTGTCATGCAAAGGGAACAACCAGGCCGCTACTTTGAGCTGGTTGTAGAGGCTTCTCGAATGGCATGTGCGTTCAATGATGGCGGCGAAAACTGGGACTCTAGATTAAACAAGAACTATCTTATCGGTTGTCATGGCAAATACGAAGTTTGTGACGGCTCTGCCAAGTATATCTCGCCATCTGATAAGGATCTTCAGGCCACGCCTGCTGTGGAAACGCTTCCAGTATCCGCTGCTGCCAATTTCGTCCGAGCTTCTCCAGCGCTTCCGGAGGTTGTATAGTAGCGCTTTCATTATCGAGTTCAGGGGCTTATGTCGATACAAGCGTGGCCTTAGATGGTGATGTCTCGCGGCGAAAGTTCTGTACGTCTCTGTACCTTGCGACTGTGTGCGAATTTCGTGTGGCGAAACGTTGGTTGGGTGGCTTCGATTTCCCTTTGATCAAACATATCCGGTTGGCTTTATAGAGTAGAACGTCTTCTTGGGGAAACCACGATTAACTCCATCCGACGAAGGCTGCACGTAAATGAGTGGTTTTCACCAGGTGCTTGTTGCTCCACCCCTTCGTTGTTCCCGACTGTGTTGCATGACGACAAGTCTCACACGCGACCAGTATTCGCCTCGCCTTCCGGTAAGGAAAGGCTATGTCGGATCATTCATTCTTCATCAATAGAGATTGGATTGAAAGATTATCCAGTTTTCGAATATCCGTGACCTGTGTAATCTTCTTAATCACGAAAAGAGTTGGCCTCCTGAGACGCTACTGCCTAACGCCGATCCGTTTCGCTCCCCAAAAGGGAAGTAAGGCACACTACGGGAAGGCGGATTGCATGCATCCTACCCTGTGTGATTTGACACATGCCTCAAAGAAATCAAGATCGTACATTTTACCCGGTGCGCATTGTCACTGGCAGTGTGTCATAGCCCGGTTTGAGGGATCCGCCACGTGAACCACTGATGAAAATCAACTGCTTTCTATATATGTTACTACAACGTTGATTCTTGTGCATATCAAGGCATCTAATATTACAATTCCGACTAGCTAGCAGTAACCGTGCGGAAGTCATGACCGGAAACACCAAGTAGATAGAGAACGCTCGCGAGGCTCTTGCTACCAATTCTGCCGCTGTGCACTGAATCCAACGCATCAGGTTGGTCAAAAGCAATGCTCATGCCCACGCTTTCGAGCATCTTCGCACTCACCGGACCGTCGCCCACGGCAATGACTTGTTCGCTGTCTATACGTTCTTGCATCGCCAGCATTGCAACTAGGTCTGACTTTCGCTGAGCATCAACAACAGGTTCCTTGAGAGTGCCAGTAAACTTGCCTGCCGAATCGATTTCAATAACATTTCCAAACACAAAGTCAAGGTCGAGAGCTTCTTTTGCTGCCATGGCGATATCTTTTGAACCCGAGGACACAATGGCAAGCTTGCATCCTAGCCGCTTCAAGCCCTTGCACAAGTCCATGGCGCCATTTGTGTAAACCAGGCTTTGGACTGCTTTGGTATTCACTGCGTCGGCCTCTAATCCCTTCAGCAACTGTACCCTGAAGCGTACCCACTCCAAGCCACTGATCTCTCCGTTGCGGAACTTTTGTTCCTCCGTCGACGGTACATCTATACCGGCTGCGTGAAGCAAGACGTTGATGGAATCACATTGAACAAGCGTCCAGCTCAGATCGAACACGACCATTCTCTTGGCCTTGCGAGACACATTTGCCTTTTGCAAGGCAAGATCGCATTGAAACTCAGTTCGGCCGAGCTCAAAAAGTTGACGTTGAAGCTTTGGTATCACTAACTCGTCCGCGACGGTCATGGTGAATTCTAAGCACATGTACTTATCGCCCTCCTCGGTGAGGCGATTAATGCTGACAATTGTGGCGCCGCTGCCAAGCAAAAGTCGAGTTACCTTTGCAAGTAGCTGCGGAGGAATAGAGCCCGCAGAAAACACTGTGAGGATGTATTGGTCTTTGGTGTCGCATTGTGTGGACAAAGAAGATGTGGACATATTGCTCTGGCCACGGGGTACATTGAAATGAACCTGGATTTCAGCCTTGTGGGCGCGAAAGAGGATCTCCTTGACTGTGTCATGAGCGCCCTTGGCGGATATGAGCGCCGTGGCGATGAAGCGATTGCGCACGACCAGTTGGCCAAAGTCGATGAGCTCAGAGTCTTCAGTGGATAATACATGCATAACAGACGCTAGCGCTCTTGGCGACTGCTTCCCGCACAAGGTGACGATAACGTTTTGAGGATTGGCCATTGTGAAGGTGGAGTGGCGATTCGGGGGCAAAGTGAGTGCAATGGCTCAGTCGGAAGGGCGCGGAGTTTGGACAAAGCTGGTGATGGCGTGCGCGTTGTTCGTCAATTCTCAAATTCTTAACCAACGCGGCGTGGCGACGGCATGCGCCAAACGCACTCCGCTGCTCCGCGCGTGAAGCTGCGCGGCGGGACGCAGGCGGGCGCGATCATCTGCGGGGCCTGTCTCGAAATGGAGGTTCATCTGAAAGGCCATCCATTTTTACTAATCTATTCCACGTATCTACGGTAACAAACCATGCACAACCAGGACAATCAGCGGAAACGAGGCACACCACTGCGCGAGCACGGTATCATACAGATAAATGATTGGTCGCAGCCGTTGAATGCATCGGTGGGCGGAAGGGCAACAGCGTGTATCCATTAAAACTCGAACAACGGCCCTCAGAAATCAACGCCGCGAGAAGCAGCTTCTCCGACGCCGACGCCCACGTCACACCGAATTGTGTCCTTATGCGCACGCACATTCTGATCGCTCTCGGCTTGGCACACACATCAGCCTTCTCGTGCGCGCGAAGGGTCCCTCATATGAGTTGAACTGCTCTGCTGGCCTTTTCTCAAGTCGCTGCTGATCATGATGACGTTCCGTGTGGTAAATAACAAGACTGTGTGGCACGTGGGCATCGGTTAAGGGCAAACGCATCGCTACCTGACGGCGCTTTGGGCAGCTTTTGCGCTCTCTGCTCGTTTGTATCAGCGTACACCTGATCTATACAGTTGTTACCGCACGATTCGGCAGGAGCCAGAAAAGTATTTGTTGAAGTACACATCAATACCGCTGGGGTTATCCACAGCGTCTTCACGGGTTCTCAGCACAAACCTCAAGCTGTTTTCGGCGAAGTCGCACACCTCTCGCTGTGATGGTCGAAATTGTGAAGGAGCTACATTAGGACACCTGGGGTTATCCACAGCGTCTTCACAGGTTCCCAGGACAATCCTGAAGCCGTTTTCGGCGAAGTCGCACACCTCTCGCTGTGATGGTCGAAATTGTGACGGAGCTACATTAGGACACCAAGAGAGCTCGATCTTGTCGATGGTGCGCTGCCATGCAGCGTCGCGTGACGTGAGCACACACTCTCCGCCATTTGCGTTCAACGCCCAGAGCCGTTGCATTTGTTCATCACCCGACACAACGTGAGTTCCGCCAGCGCTCACTGCCAGACGCTCTACTGGGCCAATGTGACCTCGGAGCGGCTGCCCCACAGCATCGCCAGTTTGTGCGTCCCACAAACACACTGTGTCGTCCCATGAGCCTGACACGATGCGAGTGCCATCGGCGCTCACTGCCACCCACTGCACCGGGTGTGTGTGACCTCGATATGGCTGTCTCACGGCGTTGCCAGTTAGTGGGTCCCACAAACGAACCGTCTTGTCCGATGAGCCTGACACGATGCGAGTGCCGTCGGCGCTCACTGCCACGCAGTCTACCAAGTTGGTGTGACCTCGCAGAGGCCGCATTACGGCGATGCCAGTTTGTGCGTCCCACATACGCACCGTGTGGTCTCTTGAGCCCGACACGATGCGAGTGCCGTCGGCGCTCACTGCCACGCACTGCACCGTTTCGGTGTGACCTCGGAGCGGCTGCCCCACGGCATCGCCAGTTTGTGCGTCTTACAAACGCAATGTGTGGTCCCATGAGCCTGACACGATGCGAGTGCCATCGGCGCTCCATGCCACGCACCGCACCATGCTGGCGTGACCTCGAAGAGGCTGCCCCAAGGCGTCGCCAGTTTGTGCGTCCCACAAACGCACCGTGTCGTCGTGTGAGCCAGTCACGATGCGAGTACCGTCGGGGCTCATTGCCACGCACTGCACCCAGTCTGAGTGACCTCGGAGCGGGCGCCCCACTGGTTTGCCGCTAAGCGTATCCCACACTTGAATAGAGTGATCGCGCATCTGGCACGCAAGCCGAGTCCCATCCGCGAAGAAGCTCACAAACTCTCGATGTTTTGGACAAACATGTGCAACAATCTTCTCGCAAGCTCCTGTGTGCCTGTCCCATACAACAACTCCTCTTTGCCTGTTCCACACCCGGGTCACCACCTGGATCCACCAATCCGAGAGTTCTTCTCCGTGTGCTGTCACGACTCGGCGTTGGTCAGGTAAGAACGCAGCACATGCGGGGTTTTCCATCAGCGCTTCTGAACATTCAAGCTTCTTATGTTTGTAATTTTCGTTCGATCTCTCATACCTTCCCACCTGCATGACATCATTATCGTCGCCTTCCGACAAAATCCAGATTGCATCCGACTCTACGCTTGTGCACAACACACTACCAGGGACGTCGACAACTTGTAGTAGACTACCGCCGGCCTGTCGCAAGAGCGCGCCAGACGCTTTTAGCCATGGCCTTGGTGCGCAACTTTCCATCTTCCGCACGAAATCGCTCGTCAACTTGCTCTGCGTCGCGTGCCACAGCAACCGCCCGTGCAGTTGAAACCAAGCCTCCTCCGTACGGGGGTTGTTGCTAACAAAAAACGCACTCAGTCTGGCAGCCCGACGGATCATTTCCAGATGCGCCTTTTGATCTTTATGCCGGGCAGCGTCGTCGTTGCACATTGCTTTTCCATGATCCAGATCTTGTTCTACACCGAGGACTCCGCCTTTCACCCATCGCTGCACAATCCACTGCGGTTGTGATAACAGCCACAGGAGGTGGTCCAAATACCCTGCGCTTAGGAGTATTCTGCAAAGATTGCTGTGCATATACCCATCATCTTCGACGTTCCACCAGGAGTGATACAAACCTGAACTTGGGGTAGCTTCATCTCTCTTGTTTCTCTTAACGGATCGCATATAATTGCGAACAAGTGTCCGAAAGAATTTTTCTGTTTCACCTTCTTCTGTGGCTTTGCGAACAGCGATATCCAGTATTAAGTCATGCAGCCTGACAGACATTGAACCGGCGTTTCTCGTCATTTGCACAACTGAAACATCGGCAAACGATTCCACCACAGTTTTCGCTTCTTGTAACGTAGCCAAGTCCCACAGCTTTTGCAGCATCTGAACAGGAACAGATTGTTGCTTTTGAATCACGCTCAAAGCCCGAAACCAATACCCAAACTTTCCATGTGCGCTACGCTTCTGAAGAACTTGAAGAGATAAATCCACTATCTTCGGAAGCTCACCATATGCCCCAGCCGCCGATCCCATCAAGTCCTTCCGTTGCGATAGGACGTCATTGTAAAACTCTGACCATGCGTCCTGCTGCCGCAAGCAGTCAAGTGCATATCTTTGTACTGAACTGCCGACAAGGCCGAACCCAAGCGGAAGCCCTTGGCACAAGGTAAGAAAATACTCAAAAGCTTCCTTGTTCTTGTCGTCAAGCACGGTGCGTAGCTCAAATCCGGCTTGTGTCATCAACATTTGCCGCGACAAGTCCCCAAGCGTCTCCTTTTCTTTGAACTCAATCGTTTCTTCGGCTTGACCTAGGAAGTTTCTGTCTCTGGTGGTGTATACCATTCTACTGTTTGCGTTCACCATTAGTCCAAGAGTTACCAAGATATCAGAGTCTATTCCATTAACCTGCCAAATATCATCTACAAGAAACAAGCACGAATGTGGACCAAACCATTGAGAAGCCTTCTGGGACGCCTCCTTAACAGACTTGGCTGTTCTTATCACGTTTGCCAACTTCGAACCGCGTGTGCGATCAACAATCTCTGCGATTCCTTGCACTATATTCGATATTGCAGCATCGTTTCCGAGCTCAATGTAAAGAATGCCTCCTTGAAACCCCTGTTTGATTTCATTGTCTTCAGCAAGTCCTCTCAAAGCGCACGTTTTACCAACTCCACCTTTTCCGGTGGCTACAACAGCAACAATTCGGCTCCCGCTTTTGCCCAAAACTGCGGCCCTCAACCTTCCTTCACATGTGCTGCGCGAAGCATAGTCCAGCGTTAATCTGGGTGGATTTGGTGGCACCATGTTGCATGGAGTGTATACCATTTGTTGTGCATGTTTATTGCCTACCTTCGGAATGAAGTTGTCTCCCAACTGAGGGCTTTCAATTCGAAGCTGTTCTGAAATCCTTTTCGCAATATTTTGAGTGAAGGATTCTCTTCTAGAGACCATGGCAGGGGTGTTGTCATTCGTTGCGTTTAGGTCGTTTTCAATGCTCCAAAGCGTGGCCGCCGTATCCAACGCATGCATGACATCTCTGAGAGGTGTAACGTCGTCCTGCGCGCGTTTGAAAAGACCGTGCTTATCAAAAAGTTCGCTGTAGGTACGAAAGATGGTCTCATCGCGGCACTCGCGAGTAGAAAAGCGGTAAAAGATGGAGATGAGCAAGGGCGGAGGTTTTCTGGCGGCGATGGCGCGGTCGTAACGGCGCACGAATGCCAGAAGCTCACGCATGGGCCACCGCTTAGCCACGAACTCTGGACTCATAATGAAGACACCGACTGGGGCGGTTTCCATGGCGTGTAGCATGACCTCCGGGCAATGGTCGCCAAGACGAAAAGACTCTTCATCGAGAAAAACAGAGATGCCATGTTCTCGTAATCGTCTATACAACGGTTTAGCGATTGTTTGCTTGTCTTCACCGGCATGGCTGAGGAAGATGTGATACGGTGGTGCTTTCTCGGACGATACGTTCTGTCCCATGCCAGAATGATAAGTTTTCGGCTTTGGGGGTTGTGTTTATGAGTGGGTTCCAAGATAATCGGTGTGGAAAGAAGAGGGATGGACTGGTGGATGGACTCGCTGCTCGTGATTTGTGGGAATAGGCGACCAGATGGCTGTTCCGCTCAACGAGTGCACGTGCGAGATGAGTCAACTGGTGTGAATGAAGTTGAGATATCTCAGTGAGATTGTCACTTAATTACAGACCATTACAGCTTCGCTGAACAGCAATGCATCGCGAGACCGAGCACGAGCCCGACCCAACTCGCTCGCCGTGGCGCCGGATCAACGACCACCCTGCCCCCACCGTCGCGCGCGCCATCCATCCACCCTTCGTAGATATCAGCTCTGTCCGCCTCCCTTCCGCAGCCCCCTTTGCGTACCAGCGGCCTGTTCGCAACATGGCCGGCCCAAAGAACAGACGCGGCAGAGGGCGCGGAAAACCCAAAATGTCCCGCTCGCAGTTGCGAGCTTCTGTGGCCGCGTCGAGCAACGACGCTCACGCATCGCCCGCGTCCGCCTCGAGGAAGCGCAAGGCCGAAACCGAGTTGAAAAAACAACACGAGGAACCGGACACTGAAATGGTGTTCGAAGACCCCTATGGAGATGATTACGAACAAGAAGCACAGGTTGAAGAGGACGAGCAACCGCGCGCTGAGATTCGGGACCCGATGATGGTTAATGACGCAGTGGTGTTTAGACCGGGCAAAGATAAGCTTGCTGCTGGGGAGAAACTCGTGTATGACCAAAGTGCGTACGATCAGTTTCATCGCTTTACTACCGAGTGGCCGTCTCTCTCATTTGACTTTGTATGTTCCGATGCCAGTGGTGAACATAGTAACATATCACCTTTACTCCAACAAACCTATCCTATGAGCACCACCCTCATTCTTGGTTCTCAAGCCGACGCAAACTCGAAGAACAAACTAGTCTGTCTCAAGGTCACCAACATGCATAGAACAACTCGCCTGCGAAAAGGAAAACCGAGCGCCGTCAAAACCGTGGGTGCCGACGGTGAATCCTCTGACGATTCCTCAGACGAGGAAGACAACGAAGATGAAAGCGACGAAGATGAAAGCAATCTCTCACTTCCCAGTCGAAATCCGGTGCTTCAGAACGTCGACATCAAGTTCGACTCTGTTGCCAATCGCGTCCGCACAATGCCTCAGCACCCAAACATCGTCGCCGCATGGAGTTCCTCCGGTCGCTTTTATATCATAGATGCCGCGCCTGCATTAGACGTGTTGAGCCTTGATAGTCGCCGAAGAATGAGACCTCCGAATTCCATTTCGCCGTCCAATATCAAGCCCATGTACTCCTTCCGAGGTCACGGAGTAGAAGGTTATGCAATGGATTGGAGCCGTGTTGCTGAAGGACATCTGCTCACCGGCGCGTTGAATGGAAGTATGTATTTGACCCAGCCATCAAATCGAGAAGGCGCCGCATTCACCACCTCTCCAGATCGTTACAACGGTCACCGCAAGCCCGTTGAAGATATTCAATGGTCTCCCAACGAACAAAACGTTTTTGCTAGCTGTAGTTCAGATAAGTCAATACGCATTTGGGATATCCGGGAGCGAAGACGGAGCGCTCTTGGTATTGAGAAAGCTCATGATACCGATGTGAACGTGATATCGTGGAACAGGAGCGAAACGCATCTGATGGTGAGTGGAGGAGATGAGGGTTTGGTCAAAGTTTGGGATATGCGAGCGTTGACCACTGCAGGCGATGGGGCACCTAAGGCGGCTGCAGAATTTAATCAGCATACGCAAGCAATAACGTCCGTGCAGTGGAACCCTACCGATTCGTCTATGCTGTGTGTTGGTTCTGAGGATGGGACTGTATCAATATGGGATCTGGCCGTCGAACGTGATGCAGAGGAAGAACTACGGGAGGGTGTTGTACTTTCTGGAGCGGATGAATTTCCGCCTCAGTTGCTTTTCATGCACATGGGACAGAAGAATGTTAAAGAAGCGCAGTGGCATCCGTCATGTCCCTCACTGATCGTGAGTACCGCCGAGGATGGATTGAACTTGTTTCAAGCGTCCAACATTACTTCGCCAGTATGATTCGGTAAATGATAATGGTGAAATCAAGATTGCGTGCGCGCTAACAGGCGTTGATTGCAGCACACGAAAACTCGTCGGGGACGTTTATGGTGTCGAATGTTAGAATGTTTGTTGTACATTTGTAGTAGGGAAATTAGTCCACTATCGACCGAAGCGTTTCGGAGCGCTGGAGGCTTTTGTAACAAGTTGTAACAGGTGTTGCAGCTTCAAATTGTTGATCGGTTGTGTTGCGAACACGATTTGAGACAGGCGAAGCTGCCACACAGGAAAGCCGTCAAGTGTCGGCACGCACGACGAACACGACTTTGGAAACACTAAAACGACATCGGGTTCCGACGGTAGCATGCAATTGGCGGTGTCGGCATCCAGCCATTCGGTGACGGTCTCCGCGCTGAGCAGAGACGTCTCAATGTCTGCTGAGTTGGCGAGTGTTCGAGCTGCACGAGTCAAGAGAGACTGTCCACTTCGCCCCTCTACAATTGTGACGACCACCTCGTCGTGCTCCACCCCTCTTTCCTCGTTGCACGTTCGTATTGCTATCGATCCAGCCACGCCTTCCACTTGGTGCACACTTGAATTGGAAGCGCTTCGACAAACTGATTGCAGCGTACATTTTGAAGCGATCTGTCGGACGGTGCAAAGCAGGCTTTTGTGACTCGCTTGCACCAATTGCTCAAGCTGGAGCGCATCGATCTTATGGTTCGGATCATGAAGCGTAATGTGTCGCGTTCCCCGCGAGATGAGAGCCAGCGCACTCTCCCATACAGCTTGCATTTCGCTGGCGATGGCGCCGGATAAGGCGACATGATTCGGGGTTTGCACCTCAGTGTCGCGCAGCCACGTCTTGATTCGATTGTGAGATGCATACAAAACTTGAACGCGTCGATGTGCAGCCGACACGGCGCTCGAGATGATGCGCAAGACGTTGAGCACGACGAAAACGGCAAAGTAGAACGCGCGGAGCAATGCGGATCGTAGCATGATGCGTTTTGGCGAAGAATGGTGAAGAGGTGCAGCCAAAGTGTTGCAACACGGGGCATGTGGCGATGAATCGGGTCAAGACGATGCCCTTTTGACGCGCAACCCTCTGCGAGGAGGGCGTGCTCAAACGCACTGCATTGCACCGAGCGCGAACGGTGCCGGATTGAAGCAGCCACAACGAGCAAGTCACGTATTTGAGTGTTGTCCGCTCATCATTCTCCGGGCGGCGCAGCACTGCTGGGCCAGCAGTGAAACGAAAAAGAAAAGCAAAAATTGAATCCAATTTTTTCGACAGATTGGATTCACGATCTGCACCAAAACGAGCATTTGTCACGAACGGCTGCATTGTTTCTGCAAAAGCGATGCATTTTTGCGACGAACGGGGGATTGAATCTCAATCTGAAGCCCTCAGCTGCTGCCCCCTTCTTCGAAGTGCGAAGGAAGTTGCGAAGGTCAGGCCGATCATCGGCGATCATCGGCGATCATCGGCGATCATCGGCGATCATCATGATGGCCACCACCGATAACAAGATCAGTTGCTGTGGCTGATTCGCTACAGAATCTACCTGTAGAACCATCCATTTATAGGCACTCCATTAACTGTACAAAAACCGCGCCTGCTATCTAAAGCTATTCACCGAGCAACGCATCGAAATCCACCTCCGGAAGCGACCCTTTCCACCACTTCCAGTCATTGAACGTCGCAGTGTCCGTGATTGCACGAATCATCTCAAAGCCAGTGCGTCCCGATATGTCCGGAAACACATTTTCCACCAAATCCTGCAGCGAGCTATACGACGCCGTGCTTTCGTAGCGCGCCTTCATCACCGCCAACTCTCCTCGAGTGTTCACCACAAAAATGCGCTGCGGAATCAATCCCACCGCTCTGTACGAGATCACATCCGTCTCACGATTGCCAAACCCCGCATGAAACGGGTTGTAATCCGGAGAGAACAAGCTACGCACTTCTCGCAACGCCGCGATCTTAAACTCATGCGGACGTCGTCGAATCACCTCGCGCGCAAAGCTCTCCACCAGCCGGTTGGGGCTCATCAAAACTGGTCCGTTTGGAAGCTTTGCGCTGCCCTGCGTCACGCTATGCAGGAACGCTCTGGTCTGACTCGCCTGTCCAATCGGTCTCGCCGTCAGATACAGAATCTTGTACCCATTCTTCTCAATCTGAGAGTATAAACCGGCCACTCCCACCTGGCTCCAGTCGCGACCCACAGCCGGCAGCAGATGACCCAGCACATCACTGCGCGTAATGGTGCCGTCCACGTCAGATATCACAATCTTCGTGTGACAGCTCCACAGAAATATGCGACAGTTGAGTTCCACCGAACTGGATTGTACAATAAAGCGTATTGTATTTGCACCGGGTTTCAGTTCTAGTTGCATCAATTGCTCCGATGTGGGTATCAACGACAAAGAATTTGGATCAATATCTGAGAACGATATCATACCCGGCACCTCTACGTTTGCCGTCTCTAGCGGAGTGTCATTCGATTCTTTTGTATCTGCGCTGCGCTCTGCTTGTTCGCTTTGAACGTTGACGCGCTGCTCCTTTTGCTCTGAGCGCGCTTGTGCTGCTTTGCTCTCTTCTTGTGGTAATATTTCGCGCTGTTCCTCACCTTCAGCTGTGGCAGGGGCGCCGGCGTCCAGCTGAAAATCGGCCACGCCGTCTACGTCTCTGTTCTCTGGCGCCGCTTTTTCACCATTTTCGGCGTCTTTACGTTCTTCGGCACTGTTGCTGTTGCTGTTGCTGTTGCTGTTGCTCTCAGCCGGCGCATTGGACCACGAGAACCATCGAAAACGACGCGCCGGCGTGGGGGGAGGTTGTTTGGGCGCCTCATCAGTGGCTTCGCCCTCGCGCATCACGCGTTCTGTGAGTGCATCCAGATCCGGTTGCTCTCTGAACGACGCTGCGGAGAACACGTACGGCGCAGCGATTTTAAGGCTGACCAGTCTGTCTTGGATGCGAAACATGAGCGACGGGTCGTACAAAATTTCAGGGTTGTTGATGAAGTGCTCGTAAGGTATCCGATGTTCATCAAACAAGCTTAGCGACTGCTCGCTAGTCATGTGCTCAGTTATTAGGTTGGCGCACAGCGACATCGGCACCAGCCCCTCGCTCTGTTCTTTTGGCTGGTCGCCGTCAGCAAAGTGGCTGGGCGACTGCGGCTCGGCCGCTGCGTCGGGAGCGCTTGCTTCTCGCTTCCAATCGGGATTGGGGGTATCTGGCTGCTGCTGCTGCTGCTGCTGCTGCGGCAGCGGCGGCGGCGGCGGCGGTGGTGGTGCGGTGGCGTGAGCCAAATCGGATGCGACTGGCTGCAAGTTAGTTGGCGCAGCAGGCTCGGGCTCAGTTTGACTGTGGCGCTCACTGCGCGCTGGCTGCGCTTGATTCGGTTGTGCTTGTTGCTGCGCGTTGATCTTTCCGTTGAGCTTTCGATCCGCTTGAGCGCATTGGCTGCGGTCGCGTTTCGGCAGCGGCGAGGTTTGTGTGGCACTCTCGACGAGAGCGACGAGCGGTGTTGTAGCGGTTTGAGCGGACGTTGGGGGAGGTGACTGGGGGGGTGTTTCTGTTATGCACGTGGCTTGTGCGAGCGCGATGTGACGCGTGCGCCGTTCAGACGGGGGGGTTGCTCCGTTCTGCGCGCTTTGTGAGTGAGACGTGGAGACGGCGACGTGTTGTGAATGCGCCGCAGCTGACGGCGGCACGGGCGACTGCGCAGCGTGTGGGTCAGTTGCGACGACGTGAGCACTGTGCGCATCGGGCGCAGCACAGCTGGCGACGGCGTCGGACGCGGACGCGCGGCTGTTTGAGCGCGACGTTTGAGCACACGCCTCCAAAGCAGCCGTTTCCGGCGGCTCCGCAGCGCTGCGCGACGGCGCATCGTGCGCAAGCGCCGGTTGTGACGCGCGCGCGGCGCCGCGCGACGTGGACGCGCGCTTGGGCGGGCGCGGCGGCGGCGGCGGCGGCGGCGGCGGCGTGGCGGGCAGATCGAACAGCGCCTCGCTAAACTGGTCGGGCGAGGAGGCGTGCGCCACGACGGCGGGCGAAGCGGGCGAAGCGGGCGACGCGTTTGGCAGAGAGGGTTGCAACTGGAAGTGCGCAAACGACACGCTGACGGCGGTGGACCAGTTGCGATCGGCGCGTTGTGACATGCATGGCGGCGGAGAATGCGTGGCTTGCGCAACGTGCGCAGTGCCGTCGCGTTCGGCGCGCGTGAGCTCCACGTCGGAGTCGGAACAATAGTCGAAACGATGGTCGGATGGCACCAGATCGGACGGCACAATGCTGACGGCCGCGCACGACGGCTCGAAATCGGACGGCACGGCGGGCGAATGCGGCGGCGGCGCCGACGCGGAGAACAGCTGCGTGGGCGGCGGCAGCTGTTGCGTGGCGGCCTTCGCGGGAAGATCGAAGCGCGGCGCGAGAGAGGAGGCGTGCGACTTGAGGTTGAAGAAGTACGCCTCGCCCGCGGCGCCCAGCAGCATGCGCAGGTTGGTGGTGGTGCCGTTGAGCTCGATGTGCACCGGGATGCCGCGCGCCTTGAGCAGTTGCAGTTTGCCGAAACGCACGTGAAATGGGGTGCTGTGTCGACGACCGCGGTCATCCTCGATGACCAGAATGTCGATGGCGCCCGACAGGGTGGCCGAGTTGAAATCGGTGAAGGCGGACGACAGTGTGGTGAACAGTCGTCCCACGTACGCAGACATGGTGTACGCCGCTCCAAAAAAACAGCCGCGCGCGCGCGGACACGCGCGCAGGCAACGAAGAAGCTCAAAAGCGGCTGCGCGCAACACGCACGCACACAAACACACAAACACAACACACACACACACGCCCGAGCCGCAGCGGCAGCAGCAGCAGCAGCACACAGCAACACAACGTCGCGCGCGCGCGCGCACTCGGCGCGCGTCAGGCGTGCGAGCAAAAACGCGCCAATCAGCCAGCGCGCGCGCGAAGCACAGCGCGCACATGCTCAACACGCCACGCGTGCGCGTGTTCACGCACGAGGTACACGTGGTGTGCCCACGTGGTACACGTGCGACGGGCGCGCACCCAAAAAAATGGTGGTGGTGCGGCGCATGTGCGCGCTGCCGCGCGCTGACAGCAGCGCGCGGCAGCAACGCGCGCGCGCGCAGCGGGTCAATCGATTTTGCCACGCAACGCGCCGTTTGCGCGCCTCATCGCATTCCCAAATTCAATTCCAAAGCAGCGCGCGCGTTTAAAAACGCAGTCGCGCTCTCTCAGCTTGGGACACTTTCTCCGCGCCGGGCTGTCTTCGACGCGCGTCTCCCACCACCCCCCCGCACCTCCCAAACCCGCTTCCCCCCCCCTCCACGCCGCGCCCAGC
>JASCIV010000625.1:0-15615 GCA_030374735.1 Gracilaria caudata
GTTTGAGGAAACGCTTGAGGTGGACTTGGGATGCAGGGCGAGTCGTGTTCCCCTACCTTACGCCATAAACGTTTTCACTTTTGACTTAGATGGTTCCATAAAACCATATTCAGCTCGTTTAGAACGGGACCCGGATGACAAAGCCAGCATGTTGGTCGAGTTCGTTACACCGGAGACTCAATTCTTTCCAGTACCAGACGAGGACAACGAGCAAACAAATCCAACTAGCGATGCACTTGAAGAAGCGTGCATTGTCTTTTGGGCTGCTCCTGATGCACATACGGAGGATGGATATGATAGATTTGTTCTCACAGTTACCGACCGCAACGGAACAGAGTATGAAACCAAGGTGGAAATTCAGGTTCGTAAGACCGAACCAATAATCGCGGTGGAGACTGAAGATGAAGCTCCAGATGTTTCAAGAACCGAAACTTTCATTGATTTCCCGATAGGTGACAAACTGTCAGACAAATCTATCAGAATATGGAACAACACAGAGGGAGGTGCGCCTCTTTTGCTGAATGTACTCATGAGAGATGTAGCGTGTGGCGTTTTCTCTATTGGACGTACTCCAGACGATCCCGATCTTTGCATTCCAATGTACATTTCATCCGGCGATTTTTGTACTTTCTCGGCGAGGTTTGAACTCAATCATGTAGTTCCTGTGGACCACGAGTACTATGGATTTGCGCTAATTAAGTATGCGACCATTCTGCCCACTGCTGTGAGCCCAGAAGATGACGCCGAGTTATATCATGCTTATGATCATGTGCTTAACTTCCAAGCCTCTAGCGCCGTAACGGCAGCTGATTATGAAATATCGCGGCCACTCAATCCCGAATATGACAAGCTACAAGAACACAAGTATTGTCACCCTGAGTCCCTTCTTCACCCCGATTCGAACTGTGTTCTTGAACAGTGCTCCAATTCTATATTACCGGAGTCAACGGTGGGGAGCTCTAGCGCGGAGCGGAATAACACTTATTCTTTCGACCGGTCGTCGAGAGATCCTGGGAGTACTGCGACTCAAGAGAGCAAGTCACAAAAACTGGTGAACGTCAGTGTTGAACCTCTTTCCGTTCATGTGTCACCCGAAGCTGTTGAAGAAGTGCAGGTTGACATTTGTGGACAACCTGCGGAATATTGTCGAGTGTTTTTGAACCAACCCCCGAAGTGGATTCCTGGTCGTGATTGCAAGGAAAGCACTACCTACAAGAATTCGCCACCTGACAGGGATACCAACGTGACCAAATCCATTAACAGGGTGGCAGGAAGCATTAAATCTCCTTCCGCCAAAGATAAGAAAGACACCAGGATGAGTACCAGATCCTATGTATCTTCTCAAATGGCAAACCGGCTAAAGAATGCTTCACAAAGTAAACCTCAGCAAAAGAAAGTTATCGGACGAAGCCGTGAAAAACAAATATCTGGCGTCCAAAACACCGACGTGGATGAACAGAGTGCGCGTGACTTACCTCTAAACAACACGTGTTCAGCCGAAAGTGTTGTGCAAGAGCCGCTAATGAAGCAGCCGAAACCGTCTGAGTACGGGAAAGAAACAGGATCAACAAAGACCGCGCCCTGCCAGAAGCCCGCAGACCCCAGTGAACCTGCTAGTCAAGCAAATCAATTCAACCGAAGGGGATCGCTTGTCGAGCATGAGACAAAAGCAGGGCCTGCGTGCGGGGGGACAGGGAAATCTGGCGCAGATACGCTCACTTTGAAAGTACCAAGAACTTCGTCAAACACTACGCTGGGCAGCAGCACGACTATTGAGAATTTCCAGAGACGTGAGTCACCGAGCGCCTTTGAATATGGGGATCAAGGTATCAACCAAAGCCCTACTAGGGGTTCCCACCAGAGCTTTACCACAGCGGCGAGTACAGACGATGGTAGAAGGTTTTTCGGTTTCAGGAGACTTGCAAAGCATCGCAAACCGAAGATTAAGATGCCCCGCAGTATCAGAGAGAATGGTGTCCGAATTCGTGCATCTAGTGGGTCAGCAGTGCTTCCTCTGTTTAACGCCTCGAACTCATCCATCCATGTGAACATTGAGGTCAAGAAGTATCCTGGCTCGAAGGCGACAGCCATAACAAGCCACAAGATGTTGGCTCTTGAATCACAGCAAAGAATGAATATTATTCTTACTCGAATGTCGTCAAACGAGGGTCATCTCAGAATCATCGTCACCGGTTATCTGCGAGGCCCAGTGAAGTTATCTACAGTTTATCACGTCCCTCTTTACGTGGAAGAAACTCAGAATCGAGTTCCAGCCGCGACCGGTTTTGCGGTGGATAGACCCACTATTACTTTCTATAAGGTCCCGTCACGATATCAGTACCAAAGCTTGAGAGTTCTGAATGGCACATTTCGGGCTGTACCCTACAAAGTTTGGCTTGGAGGCGTGAAAGGTGGAAAAAGTGCAAGTGTGGACAACGTGCTGGTCATCATGTCTAGCTCAGAAGGTATCGTGGAAGGTCGAAAGTGTGTCACAGTTAGGCTGAGATTCGATTCTAATAATCCTGTGCAGTACCATAGGCAAATGTTGAACATCTCAATGGATAACAATACAGACAAGGTGCCTATTTTCGCATACACTGGTTGTTCATCTATTCGGATCTCTCCTACGAATGAGGGGTTGTTCCGGGCGGAGAATCACGGAAACCGAAGTGGATTTGTAGTTTTTTCGGGTCCAGAAGTGGATGCTTTGGATAACAAGACGGAAAAGTTTGTTCTTTTGCCAAAGGAACGTAAGGATCTGGTAGCTCCATATGGATCAGGGACGCTGATCTATACGGGAGACGAAATTGCTCGTTCAAGATTCTGTCGTGCTGCCGATGTTGTGCCGAACGCCAAACGTGAAGCAGGTGAAGAAATGTCGTTGTTTTTAGGAACTTTTGACGGAGAACAAGAAGCGAGGCGAAAAGAGTACTTATTGTGGCATCGAGACACAAAACACTCTCTGCATTACGCAGGACGACTGCTCGGGAATAACATTCGACGATACAAATATGATCCCGATCAACGACGAGTGATTAGCGATAGTAAGAGCTCGAATGACAGTGGATGGCAAGCTTCAATTGATGCTGATGGCTATGTGCATATAGAGAATTATGATACTCAGAAGTATCTCAACTTCAAATGCAAAGGCGCTGAGCCTAGGAATGGTATAATTCCGCCGTTGGGAGATGCAAAGCTTGCTGCTTTCTTGGAAAATGTGGAAGTGTTTGCTCGAGGCAGCTGCATAGAATTATACAACGAGCGGAGATTGAACTAGATTTTGTATGCAGCTGAGTTAGTGTTCGGAAACAAGTGCGTGCATAGGTCAAACTCGAAGCGGCAGTATTTGTTTGAACTAAAAAGTTAGCGGGCACATGCGATCCGCCTTCACGTGGTGTGCCTGACTCCCTCTTGGAAAAGCAACGCATCTGCGTTTGGGACTCCGAAGGAGGCCAACTGCTGTCGAGCTAACGAAGATGAAGAAGAAAAAGCTAGCCACGTTAACCTTACCAAATAGTCGTTTCGATTTGGATTCATTCTAGATATCCGTTCTCATAAGCATGTCCTTCAACTCTTTACAAAGATTTGGATTGTTTGGCAGGACCTGTGGAAGTTGAGAGCAAATATGAAGACATGATACTGTGCCATCACCTCTATCTTGCTCTCAGTTGATTTTCACGAATAGTATTACTAATTCTATGGGTAACGTTCGCCATCTAATCGTCATATCCGGACTACCGGTTTTCCTTTTAGTATCCCAGGTGATAGACTAACACTGATAGTCTTCAGGAGATGCGAAGGTAGCAAAAGCTACTAGAGAAAGGTAGATATCATCATGATGAAATGGTGTTAAGAGGAACAGGGGTTCAAACAATGGGACCCAACGAACGAACAATGGGACCTGGGACCAAACGAACACAGAACTCCGCATTCTGAGTTGGGTGTCACGTCATCGGTGCACCCAATGCGCCTCCAAGCGGCAGCACGAGTGGCTGCCAATCTCCCAATTGCAAACAAGCGTGCAAAATTACGCGCGCCTCCTTTGCCTTCAAAGCTGCGCAGTCCGCCAGCAGGTCAGGTCCCAATTTGCAGGTGTGTTTGTTGAAATTCAATCGCGCTCGCAAGCCTGCTGATCACCCGCTTGGTGGAAACGACGGCGCTCTTTCATTTATCTCATGCCAGCTTCCAATCCATCTAACCCATAACCCCTTCACCCTTCGTAGCTCCTCTCGTCTCATTTCCGCCTCAGTTACAAGAATTCTACGACTCTCAACTCGTACCGTCACCTTTTTCCTTCCAGCCGTCGCACTCCACCTTTTGTTCAATCACCTTTCCCGGCGCAACACTGTTACGCCACTCTTCTTCTCACTACTTGGGTGCGCACTGAGACGTATTGTTATCAGCGCCCTTGCTATACTATCCATATTTACTCGCGCGTATTGTGCTCACAATGGACTCAGCTCGCGCCGCAGATGGCGAGCGGCGCGTGGCAACCGATCAGTGGGACATCGATGGATGGCATATTCTGGCCTCCGAGGCCGAGAAGTGCTCATTTGAAGTCGCAAAGCCCGTGTACGAGCGTCTTGTCAAACAATTCCCACCCAGCGGCAAGTTCTGGCGATTGTATGCAGAGCATCTTGCGCGTGAGCATTCCGAGAATCACACGGATATAACTGCCATCTACGATCGCGCTGTTAAGAACGCGCCCACATCAATCGACCTCTGGCGCAGCTATCTTAATTTCGTCAGTGCTAGGGCTGCGGAAATTCCCGGCTCCAAGCTTGAATCTGATGCAATTGCTGTGCATGAAAGAGCCGCAAAGTGCGCCGGGTTGGATCTAAACGCCCATCCATTGTGGACCCACTACATCGAATTCGTCAAAAAGCAAACGATGCTTTCGGATAGTCAACGTCGGGACGCACTACGACGTGTATATCAACGAGCGGTAATGATTTCCATTCTTTTGTTTCGCCGTCGCCCTTGCGTATCTCATTCTTTGTACGTTCCGTACTCGCTTCAAGCATGCCTGCCCCTGTTACCACAATCTTCAAAAAAGAACATTTCGTCTACATCTTCATGTTGTTCCTTCCACATCTTATGCAATTTCTTGTGTCGTCTCATGAATGTTGTTTTCACATTTCATAGTAGACATTGTGATCAACCTAGTCCTCACTTTTCCATGAAAACGAATGTTTCTTCGCATGACAATACCAAACGGTTCTTGAAGTAGGCGTTTTTTCCAGCGCATTACTTCCTCACCTCTGCGATAACCCACTTCACTTGATTGCTCCCTCATGCTCTAGGTAGACATGCCATGCCAACTTCGGGGCGGGCTGATGCTGATGAAGTGCCAGAACCCGAACTGCAAAGAATGAGATATTGCAGGAACAAACATTCGCACATCTACTAACCACACTTTCTCGTCCATTTATGTTTCGTCGCATCTTTTATGCTTATTCCAACAGGTTCGAACACCTATGCACAATCTAGACGCCTTCTGGCGAGATTATAATACCTTTGAACAAACAAGCAATTCCAACAAAGAGATCGGTCGAACCCATCTGGCTGAAAACCAACCCAAGAATATCGACGCCCGCGCCGAGTTTCGTGCACGTAAAACGAGACGTGAAGGTTTAACTCTCTCAGCTCTACCAGTTCCCCCTCGCGGACGTGCAAAGGAATCATCTCAAGCTCAGCAATGGCGAAGATTTATTCTGCATGAGAGATCAAACCCATCATCATTGGCAGAAAGCGATCTTCATGAGCGTGTTCTCCATGCCTTTGAAAGCGCTCTCGCACCAATGCATCGTTACCCAGATTTCTGGATAGAATATCTTTCCTATGTTCACAGCACGTTCAGTGTTGAACTAAAGCAAGTGATTGGGAAAGGCCATGAAAATAAGGACTCAAACTCCAGCACTAACTCAAGTCTTACGAAGAAAATGGCAGAATCTCTGCAACCAATTCTGGAAAGAGCTATCGTGGCTGTTCCCCATAGTGTTGCCCTACATACTCATGCCGCTTGGCTCTACACTCGAATTTCAGAACCCGGGAAGGGTGTGGCTGCATTAGATGCATTGTGCAAATCACACCCCTCTCCCCTTGCTTATGTTCATTTAATGCGAGCTACTCGAAAGCACGAGGGAAGAGATGCAGCTAGAAAAGTGTTTGGGCGTGCGAGAAAAGATCCGAAAGGAACGCACCCAGGCGTCTATGTCGCAGCTGCGTTGATGGAGTTCTCCATTAACAAAGACAGCAAAGTTGCGCGAAACGTATTTGAGTTTGGATTGAAGAACTTTGCAAAGAACGCTGTAATGGCCACAGAGTACGTCAACTGGTTATGGGGCACGGGGGATCTAGAGTACGCACGGGTAGTTCTGAAAAAAGTTATGCCAGATGCAAAGGGCTCCCCAGCAGAAGTTCGGCGCCTATGGGAACGGTGGATTGACCTCGAAGAATTGATTGGCGATGCTTCCACAGTAGACCAAGTGGAAGCTATGTGGAAGGAAAGCGGAGTCGGACGGCCTGAGACAATCGTCAGTGAGGTTTTGAGA
Organism: Gracilaria caudata; assembly: GCA_030374735.1. Classification (NCBI taxonomy): domain Eukaryota; phylum Rhodophyta; class Florideophyceae; order Gracilariales; family Gracilariaceae; genus Gracilaria; species Gracilaria caudata. The sequence continues at coordinate 6,555 of JASCIV010000625.1, forward strand.
AGAACACGGTTCCTTGGTTTCGAAGGGTTTTCAGAGAATGAAATAGGAGCGATTAACGGAAATCGCGCAGGTGTTTCAGATAAGTCTATAGGCGCCAGTGCTGGCGGAGGGGGGCGACGGGACCCCAGAACTGGGAGAAGGGTTGGTTCGTCAGGCGGCAAAAAAGAAACTATCGGGAACGGGACATCACAACGACGAGTTGGTGATGAATCTCAGGGCTCTGTCCTGAAAGTGGCCATCGAGATGCTACAGAGAATGGCGGGGGCTCTGCCGCCGGTTGCGGCACCACCGCCAACCCCAGATGTGTTGTTTCGTATGATTGAAAACACGCCTGATTCATTTCTTGACACACCTGTTGGTAGAAACACTGGAATGGGGTCAAGAAAAGGGAAGGACAGCGCGGCCTCGAAGAAGAGGAAGATTGATGAAATGAATCACATCGCAACATCGACGCCCATGAGCATAGGCGTAGGGGCTCCTGATGTATTTCGTGCTCGGCAAGCCGCGAAACAGGCCAGAACAAGATAAACTTTAGCTTGGACTATTACAAGAAGAGCGGAGCTCAAGTTACACTGATGCCATTTAATGGCAGGTTGTACTTCTTATTTGTGCTTTCTTCATTGAAGCCGTTCTTCGAGTACGTGTACTTGCGAGAGCTTTCACAGTATTCTCAAGTGTTGCAAAGCGTCCCATTGCACTCTTTATCTTTGTCGAGCTTTATCGAGGCCAATACCTGTACGTCAGGAAGCCGTATCGACAGTAAGATATCCAGAAAGCAACGGAACGCTGCGTCAGCAACATAATGTCACTCGTCAGGACACTTGCGGAATGAGTTTTGAGCACGCCGAAAAAAGAGAGGCCCGTCAATGGCCAGCAATTGAGTAACTGTCTTTCAACAGCTCAGCTTCCGTATTTGCTTGAATTTGCGGAGAGGGAAGCCACTGTTGCATGGATAATGTTATGCTCGCTTCATTTCGCGACGATCAAGTTCAGCAAATGAGACTAATGAATACCCTGTAAACAAAAAGCCTCCATTATCATAGATGACTAAAAGATGAGTGTTCTTCACAACCTAAGAAATCCTACGCCCTTTGACTCTGCTCTTTCGCCTTAACTACGGCCCTCGCTGCTTGTTGAATCTGACAAAGCTTACGGTCTCGTGTCAACAAAAAAGGTCTTCGTGTTCATGTCTTTGTGCTTCGAAAGCCATACAATCAATTAAGCGGTGTCCCTGATATGAGTGAGATGATAATGTTTATGTTTTATTATTCAATGCTTTTATAGTTTACCGACTCGAGAATCATCCAAAATTGGGAAATGCCCACACCTCTTGTTCCCTCTTGCTCCTTACTATCACCCTTCGTCTAGGAGGGCCTAGACTTCAGTGCCCTTGAAAGTTTCAGGTTGAAACCGAAAACGCTTCATACTATGAAGTTTCTGCAGAGGTGAAGCAATCAACCACAAGCGGTACAGCAGAGATGAAGATAATGAGAGCTACTGCGTAGCGGCCTCAGCTTCCAACTGAAGTGACATGGAGACCACATCAGCAGTAGGTCCCCAGTACTGTGACGTACCCGGACTACGGTACTCGTCTCCCAACTTCCACGAGTCTCTGCTTTGCACGAACTCGATGAACGGGGCGCCTTCAAGATCGACAAGCATCTTCTTGATTACAGCTGTGTCCTTGCCATGCCTTCTTTCAACGTTCATCATCATTGTGAGAGGGAAGCCAGCAGGGACCCATTCCTCCGGGGCCTTTGTCAGATTGGACAAAGTAGCTATGTAACCCGTCTTCTCATTGCAGCAGAGCGCCGCGGCGACTCGTCCAAGTCCGTAAGTGTAGTTCGCATCAAAGTTGGAAGGCATAGCGCATCTTCCTTCGTAGCCCAGGTAATGGGGAACGCCGGAGAACTTGCCAGAGTATAAACCTCGTTTCTTCAGGGAAGACAGTTGGGCCGAAGCCATGCCGATGAGCAGACGTTCAGCTTCAATCTTGGCGACCTGAACATTTCCATGAGGATCACGCTCAAGCATTAGTTGGTTCGCGATTGCTTCGGGTAACTTCGCAAAAAGACTTGAATTAGTGACAGAAAGAGCAGCTGTGATTTCATCTCGGGTGAGAGGCTTCTCGGCATGAGCGAGAATTTCGTTGAGTTCATAGATAAGCGCCTCAACATCGGGCATGAACTCTACAAGCCCTTCTGGAAGAACGATGACACCATAGTTCTTGCCCATATCCGCTCTTTCAACAATAAGCTTGACAATTTGATCAACAATGTCTGTAAGCGTAATAGCATTGTGCTTGACCTCTTCGCCAATGAAACAGAGGTTAGGATGAGTTTGCAAAGCACATTCCAGAGCAATATGACTGGCCGAGCGTCCCATGACGCGAACAAAGTGGTAGGCCTTTCGAGCAGAGATAGCGTCAAAGGCGAGACTGGCTACGCTCTCGCAATAGCTCTTAGAGGCAGTATCAAAACCGAAGGATACCTGAATTTGGGCGTTTCGCAGATCGTTATCAATAGTCTTGGGAGCCCCATTAACACAACACTTCAAACCATGAGCGCTGAAGTCCTCCGCAAGTTTCATGGCATTGCTATTACTGTCATCGCCACCGACGATGACAAGAGCATCGAGCTGAAGCTGCTGCACTGTGTTGCGAACGGCTTCAAACTGAGCGGGGGTCTCAATCTTGGTGCGACCAGACCCAATCATGTGAAAGCCGCCTTGGTTACGATATGGGGCCACCATGTCTGCATCCAACTGCACATAGTCGGCTTTGAGCAGTCCGTCCGGCCCAGAGCGGAAACCAAGAAGCTTGGACTGAGAGTGGAGCTTTGTGATGAAGTCGAACATGCCACAGATGACATTATGGCCGCCAGGAGCAGGACCGCCAGACAAGACGACACCGACGATCTTGGGAGTGGTGACAGCGGACGGTTGAGAAGCGAAGGAGACAGAGGGCTGACCATAGAGTTTGGGGAAGAGCTGACTGACGAGCTCGTGGTCGAAAGCGGAAGTGGTGGGAGCGCCGTCCACAAGGGTGACAGCAGCAGGCTCGGCGAGCACAGGGTTGCAGCGAGGATTATACTGTAGGCGAGCACGCTGCAACGGGGACAGGTTACGGTGCTCGCGCGCCAAATCGGAGAGCAGCTTGGACGTGTGCACGTCTACAAGGACAGGACTAGGCATATCAACGGCAGCGGAGAGCTTGGTAGCCATACTTCAACAACAACAACAGCACCCACAAAGAGCGTCAACGGTCGGCGTCGGCGACGCCACCCGACGGGGGAGCGCGGCGCTTTTAAGCGGCTGTAGAGTCAGCGCGGCATGGAAAGAACATTCAAACGCCACTGAGCTCGCGTCATGACTGCCAAGCGCGCACCGCGCGCTCATTGGCTGCGCGCAGATTTGGCGATATGCGCACCAATGGCGACGGCGAGACAAGGCGCTGGTTTCCGTCATTGATGCGCTGCATGCGCGGCGCGCGCCGCTCGGTGCGCAGCGCGTTGCGCCACGCGCCCACTGCGACTGTACGCCCGTGGCGCGGGGGAGCATGGCCATACACGTTTTGCTCTGGCGCATGTTCGCCCAGCTGCTCGCGCGCGCCGAGAGCCGTAATCTACAAGATTCGCATCGCCCGCCTTCTCCGAAATGTGCGAGAACTGGGAGGAAGTCCAGAATGCTCGCGCTTCTGGTGGCGCTGGTGCTGCTCGCCCTCGCGTTTCGACGCGTGTTTTTGGCGCGCACTGTGCAGACTGACGGCGCGGAGCCACAGCTGCCGTCCGAGCTCAGTCGGCTAAAGGAAGAGGCGTTTCGCTACGCCGTGCCGAATCGTCCACATGTGCTCGTGCTGTACGCCACCGAGTACGGCTTTGCGCGCGAAGTGGCGCGTCAGGTAGCCTCGCGCCTTTCCAACGCGCTTTCCGTTCGAGTGCTCAATGTGTTGCATTATCCGTTGGTGGACTTCACCAGGGAGACCATCATGTTGTTTATTTGCTCCACTACCGGTGACGGTGTGCCGCCTACGGAGGCCGCCGACTTTCGCGACGCCCTGGTGGCGCGCGATGTTTTGCTGCCAAAGTCCTTGCACGTCGCTGTACTTGCGCTTGGCGACAAGGCCTATCCTCATTTCTGTCGAGCCGGCGCCATTTTCGACGAGCTTTTCGCGGCTTGTCCGCGGCTTGTCGACAGGACTGACGTAAACCAAGAGGACTGGCAGCTCATAAGCGGCTGGATTGATCGCGTCGCGAGTGCCATCACGCCAGTCGTGAAACATGCATCACCTCCGGATTATTTGCCTTCAGCCATGGTCAAGTACGTCGCTGCCAACCAGGACACTGTGCGTTACTCTAGGAATAATCCTTACATGGCTACGCTATGCAGTCGCACTGCTCTCACCTCGCAAGCTGTGCGCGTCCCGCACCCAAAGGAGGTTGTGCGTGTCGAGTTCGCAGTGAAGCCCGACCAAATCCAATACACCGTCGGCGATGCGCTCGCCGTTATTCCGAAGAATAATTCTCAACATGTATCTCGTCTCTTGCTCGCATTAGCCGTTAACGGCCACGAACTTGTCAATGTGCCAGACAAGCACCAATCTTTGTCGCTTGAGGACGCCCTTACTGAATGTCTCGATATTGCCGTCGTTAAGCCAGAACTTGTTGCTCATTTGGCACGTCGCTCCGATGAACCCTCGGAGACACAACTTGCCACACGCATTCTTGGTCACGATCTTGCTCATCCGTCGCTTACCGAGTTTGGCACTGCTTACCTGCAACAACGTGAGGTTTTTGAAGTGCTGTGCGATTTTAAAACAGTGCCAGTTACGCCGCAACAACTCGTCCATAATTTGCGCCCACTTCACGCGCGTTACTATTCTATTTCTTCTACCCCATTCACCAATCCTGACCGCATAGCGATAACTGTTGACGTGCTACGTTACACATCTTTGAATGTTGAACGCCAGGGTGTGGCAAGTACCTACCTCAAAGACCGTTGTCGTATCAATTCCACCAACGTTTCTGTATTCATTTCGAAGAATCCCAACTTCCGTTTACCCAAAGACAAGGCAAGGCCTATTATCATGATTGGGCCCGGTACAGGCATTGCCCCGTTTGTCGCTTTCATAGAAGAGAGAGTTGCCCGGAACGCATCTGGTGAAAACTGGCTTTTCTTCGGATGCAGATATCAGTCGCAAGACTTTCTGTACAGACAAAAACTGCATAATCTTGCAGATAATGGGCATCTCAACTTATACACGGCATTTTCTCGTGATGGCCCGGAAAAAGTTTACGTACAACATCGAATGAAAGAGTGCGCGCAGCAATTATGGGAATTATTGGAACAAGATGCCCACATCTATGTTTGCGGAGATGGCAGACACATGTCTGCGGATGTTGACGAGGCTCTGAGGGATATCATTGTCGAATGCAGCGGCTTTAAAAATGAAGAAGCGGAGACCTATCTGCGCCAGCTAGCCGATGAGAAACGATATCAAAGAGATGTGTGGGTTTCATAGCCTACAGTGTTGTGAATTTGACATCGAGATTACTTTTTTTCACGTGAGCTGCCCTCTTTGAAAGCCAGGTCGTGTTCTGCCCGTAGCGAGCAGACCAACTTAATTTCGATATAAAAGCGCGACGAAGCTGTTTTCGCGGGATTCGCTAGTCTGAGATGCGTTCCGCATAACTCGTGCACACTTCGTAGAATAGAAACAACTAATGCGTTCCGTTTAGGATCTCGAAGCCATAAGCAAGAAATAGGACACTTGGATTCGCGACCACTACAGAACTTCGATGTGAGTTAGTCTGTACACGAAAGAATATTGAAGAGGGTTACCTCAAGACCTCAAGACACCTGGATGGAACGCATCTGTTAATCCGAACCACGATGTGGAAGACTACACGCTGGGCCACTGTTCCACTCGCCCAACTTCTCCTCCATTTGCGACCACGCCTGCCATACAGCAATATGCGTCGGGTCGGCATCGATACCCTTCTGGAACAAAGAACGTGCGGTTTCAAAGTTACCAACACTTTGTTCAACACGGGCCCATGCCTGCCACGCAGGCGCACACGTGGGGTCAGCAGTGACCGCCCGCTTGAACAAGGATCGTGCAGTATCTACATTCCCGTTCCGCCCTTCAAGGCAAGCCCAAGCCTGCAAACTAATAGCGTGGCGAGGATTTGCCTTGGTAGCGGATTCGAACAAACGGCGAGCTTCTTCCAAATTGCCTACTTCGGCTTCCATTCGCGCCCAAGCATTCCATGTAGGAGCGTTTAACGGATCCACCTCTGTTCCTTTCTTGAAATATTCTCTAGCTGCGTCTACCTTGCGACAGCGGTGTTCCATAATGCCCCAAGCTTGCCAGATGTACACATGATTCGGGTTTGCATCTGCACCCCGTCTGAAAAGTTTTCTTGCGCTCGAGATATTACCAGCCTTCTTCTCAGCTAATGCCCATGCTTGATAAGTTGGCGCCACTTGTGGTCCGGACATGCCAGGACACGCCAAAGTGGCCAAAAACAGCTGTCGTGAGCGTTCAAAATTTCGACAATGACTCTCTGTTGTACCCCATGCGTGCAGAATCTTAGCACATTGCCTTCCGTATCGAAGAAGACCTTCGCGGTAGAGATCTCTTGCTCGCTCCCATTTCTTCTGTCTCTCTTCGAATTTGGTCCAGGCTAGTAGAGCCGCAATACCATCCTCGCCATTTGCCTTCGTTACAGCGGTCTTAAACAAAAATCTAGCGCGTGAGAAATCATCCTGTGCCGCTTCAAAGTTGGCCCATGCAATCCAGGTGCGATGTGAATGCTCGTTGAGTTCGGCTCCTTTAGAAAACAATGTGCGAGCTCGTCGCTTGCTACCGTACTTGGCTTCAAAAATAGCAAAGGCCTGAATGAGTGGGGCGTGACTCGGATCGATTCGCAGTCCATTATTAAAACACTTCCTGGCAGCCGAAATATGTCCCTTTCTCTGTTCCATCAGCGCCCAGGCGTTCCAGGCGGCGGCCTCTGTAGCAGGGTCTGACGCCGTCCTGACAGAACGAGCGAACAAGTCGCGGGCGATTTGCTCGTCGCCATTGGAGCCTTCCAAACAACCCCAAGAACGAAGCAGTTCGGAACAACAATCAGAGTCTGCGAGTGACCTGAAGGCGGCGCGAGCAGCTTCGTAACGACGCTCATTCAAAAGGGCTCGTGCCTGCTGTAACTGGAAGAGACGGTGGTTTTCGGTACTTTTTTCGGGGGAGGGTCGTTTTGGTGGCGGTAACGGACGATGGAGACGCGGCGCGGGGGCTCGAACTGGTGCGGCGACGGAGGTTGTCATGTGCGTCGCAGGGCGCAGTGGTTGGAGGCGGGAAGCGCGAGGGGAGAGCTTTCCAGGGGGAGTGGGTGGGATAAACGCCGACATGACCGATTGAATAGACACAGATGAAAGACAAGCGGTTGACGTGCCACGCCCGTCAAACGCGGCAGAGACGAGGGAAAGGAAACGCAGGGGAGGTTGTTATCACAAACTGAGAGCACGCCAAGAGGGGGCGAATCGCTCGACTTTAGGGTTTGGGGAGAGGTGCAATTGAAGGACGCAGATCGACCGTGTCGCGGCGGAGGGCCAATGGGGAGGCGGCGTATCTCGGCTGATGTGAACCAACCAACGCGCGTTGTGGCCTGCGGGGAGGTGGACACGGCGCGTGCTGATTGGCAAAGATGCTGTATATATCTCGTTGCGGCACGACTGGCGCACCGTGGCAGCCACCCGTCTCGCGCTCACAGCGCGGTGCGCCGTTCGCTCCCGCCGCAGCTCTTTTCAGCACCTGGCGTGCGAGCTGTAGCCCTCCCTTCGTAGATAACACGAGCACAGACAACATGCGTGGTCTGCAGGTGAGATAGGATATCTACACCAGGTGTAGATATCCTATCTTACCCCAAGATACTACAACAAACCGCGGGTTCAGGGGTTGGTTCCAATCGATTGCGTATACAATCGATTGCAATTTGCGATTGCAATACAAGATTGCTCTTCCGGACAGAAATTGCAATACGATTGCGCGGAATTATGGAGATTTTAACTTGATTGCGTTCTTCAGCCAAAAATTGGTGACGAATTGCAACTCTATGCAATCAAAGTTGATATTGCACAGAGTAATGATATTTAAACGCTTTCATTACATATTAACTTTCTAGTGAATCGATAGCTTTGCAAAAACGTTACAAGTAAACCAACAATTTATTAAACGTTAAAACAGAGCCGCTGCATAAAAAAAAAAGTATCAAAGTTCAAAAAATGGGCTCCAAAAATTTTGATTTCATCCTAGACTCTGTCGCTAAACTAAAACTTCTTTTGTCAATTCCGACAAATATCACAGAATAAAGATGAGTTTTTTTGCTGTTTGAGGCTATAATCTTCTTGCGTGTGAACCAGAGCTTTTGGGACATGAAGTCAGTGCAGAAAAAATTGAAGCGCAATCTTTCTTAATGCCGTTTTCACCTACTTAGGGATTTTTCCCGTATGCGCGGTGTTCTATATTATGCCACCAGAGTTGGATGGTCAACCCCCTCTCCGGTGTGTTTGGTGGACGATGTGTACGCGTGTGCGTGCAGTGCAGTCCCAATATGGGTGTGAGTGGTCCACGTGTATCACGGTTGCGCCGGACGGTTGGCACAGCATTGCCGGTATTTTAAATAATTATTTAGATATTTTACACCTACGGTAGGGAGTTCGTTACACTATATAGTGGCTCGGCCAGGGGCCGTCGCCACCAAGTAAACCTCCCCAACCAAGGGGTTCCCGACTCAACCATAGTTGGTATTGCTCAGATAGCTTCCGCCTTGGGCGTGTTGTTCACCTCCTTTGGAGTGTGTGCGCCCCGGTATCCGGACTATCATCACCCTTGGCCCGTTCAGAGACACTGTTCGTAATCCCGCCGTTTTTCTCCGGTGTTCACCGTGTACTCGCCCCTGTACAGGGTTCGCTCTCGTTCTTGTTATTTACCGCCACTCTCGTGGATATTCTTCCCCATCTTTGGGTTTCTTTCGTGGTTTACCTCCGGTGCTCCGTGCCC
>JASCIV010000626.1:0-15594 GCA_030374735.1 Gracilaria caudata
TACTCATACCATCTCCACGTCACCTTCAGAGGTACTCACCATCTTATGAGTAGGATCACCCTCCGGATACCGGAATTGCGATTGTTCCACATTAAGATCCCAGTCACGTCTTCGTCGACCAAGATACCCCTCTCCTTCAGCTCAGTTCTCTTTGTTGCAATGTATTCACGAGCCAAGTGGTCTCTCTCCATGGAAGCCATCCACAGAGCCTCCTCTTTGCTTCCAGGGGTTCCCTTCAACAGTAGCTTAGCGCCAAGCACTGCCTCTGTTGTAGTCCCCAGCTCCTTGTGAAGATTTCGAGCAGCTCTCCAGAACACCGCATGGTGCACCGCTCTTAAATCATCTATATTCACACACTCAGCACGGTGATCCTTTTTGAGGTGAATCATGTCCATCCACGGGTGAACATGCTTTACTCCATTCTTCCCTCCTGGCCACTCACTTGTTAGAGCAGCTACCAAGTTAGTCCAAGAAGTGTCTGAGCTCCCAACATACTGCTGAGGGTTTTCAAGACCACTCGGTGGGTTTTCAGGATTGTCATCCTCGAATTGTCTTTGTCTAGCCCGTTCCTCCTGAGAGTCGTTCACAAAACCAATTCCATCCTCATCCTTCTCAACTTCAACTTCTTTGTCCTATTTTCCCCCTTTCCCGGGTCTGTATTCCGCATACACCGCCTATTTCTTGCCTTTTTCTCCTTTCGTTCTTGGGTTTTCCGTCGTTACGATTCATATCGTCTCGTTTGGGTTGATCCCATACTTTCGTCTGCTTGTAAGGAAGGGGACTCCCGGGGTTACACCCGGCTAGTGTAATCCCTAACGAAGGGTTCTGCCCCTGTGCTACTATTCCCGTGAGCACGGGTTGAACACCGTGGGTGTCTTTCCGCGGGCGCGGTTTGTTGGTTTTCCGTCCCGGACGGTTCGCACTACATATTGCATGAGTCTGCCAACCTGTTACTGACATTTGACGTTCAAGTGATGCAAAATTTGCTGTTAAAACTGCTGCGTTTGCAATTAGTGTCGGTCATGCAAGTGTTAAAATTGTTTGAATGCTACCAGAGTGAAACAGATAGGATGGAATGTCGGTGGGTTCTGATGGTACGCTATGCATCAAAAATGTTTTACGTAAATAGCACGCAGAAGTTAACTCTACTTGGTCTAACTATTGAAAGGTTACACTTTCGTGAAGCCTAGTTTATATGAATTATATTTTGAAATATTTGTGGACAAAACATATAGATAACAGAATTAGTCGTGCATCCTCACAAAAATTTTATGGAATGCAATGGAATTTGTTTGGGGGTTAAGCTTTTGCGTTTCATTATTAAATTTTGTAATTGGTGGCGTCGTATCCTTAATAAAGTTTTCAATAAGACTGCAATTTACCCTTCTAATTGGATCATTTTTAAACAAGGACGTAATTTGGCTCCCTTCTTAGTGACCAATAAATTTTCATCCGCAAGCTGCACAGTAAGTTTAGATACCAACATAATTGCAGGCTAATAGACTGGTGGGCGTAAAGAGTCAGATTTGAATTTTCGGTTTAGGCCATGTTCTAATATTTTTTTCTGCTTTAACGCAACAAGTTATTAGTTTTTTAATTAAAATCTGGATTAGCATTTTATTGTCAAAATGACATAAAAAGTTTTGGTCAGAATGAAGACAAAACGATTTTTGCTCTAACCAACTAATAAAATATTTATTCTTAAACTATTCGGCAACAGAAAAATTTGATAGCGTATTAATGCCTTAAATTTTATTCTAAGTTGTAAATTTAAAGTTCACTTAAAATTGGGTTTTACACTCTTAGCATAAACGCATTATCCAGACTATGCTATTATAATTTTGTGATGCAAAACGTTAAGTTTTCAGATTTTTCTTTTTGGAAAGCTTTGCATCAATTAAATAACCCGTTGAATCGGCGTGCCCGGACAAAATTTTGAAACAAAGAAAAATCTGTTTCACGTTATGCCGATGAGAAGGGTAAACCAGCAGATTGGATCCGTTACCCGCTCCGCCGCTGGTCTTAGGGCTTTTCAACATAAGGACAAGACATGCACAAATTGCAAACGTGTAAGAAAAGAATTTAAAATAAAAGTAACCTAAAGTCCGAAAAATTAAAAACAAATCTGATAGAACCATTTTTCAAGTGTCTCTTTGTTGTCATCGCTCCTTGAGCGAGGACAAAATTGTCGACATGGACATGTGAAGATTTGTCCATGTCCTTAGGTAGAAAGGCCCTTAAGCTCAAGTATTGTGATTTGTGCCTTCAGGAGGTGCCCATTTCCTGAGTCGCCCATTAAGGAAGCAGTACATGCCTTCCAATAATATACGTCTTGAAATGCAAAATAGAAATTGGCCAGTAAAAATCATTCACGTTACAAGGGTAAACACACACGTGTACGAGATCTAATCAAGGATTAGTTTTTTTTTCAATTTATCTTTTCCGAAGCTTACGACGATGATTAACCAAGTGTATAATGGCTCCGGTCGGGAAACAGTTTTCTTATTTCGAATGGCCTATAGATAGTAACGTTTTCCGTTGTAGTGTTCCTAGTAGCGTTCTATTCCTTGCGATTGCTGTTCGATTAACAATATCATCAAGGTATGGATTCTCAAGCCTTTGTTTGCCCAGGGTTGTCCAGGACTACAGCTCGAAGCGCTAGTTTCCCGTTTGTTCACGAAGTTTCAAGCACCCCGAAATGGCGTATGAAGGCAGCGCAACCGGCTCCTCGCGCAACGCCGGTAGTATCCCAATCGCTATCGCACCCGCCGACTGCAACTCGAAGTAGTTCAAAAGATATCGATCAATGTCCCGTGTACTGTTATGTGGCTTGTTCCCCAACCCGGTCAGATTATCTAGAGCGGATTTTGAACTCACGTGTCTATGAGGTCCTTAGCGAAACACCAATGGACGTAGCACCGCTGTTGTCTTCCAGATTGCAGAATACCATTCTGTTGAAGCGCGAAGATACAACTCCAGTGAAGTCTTTTAAGCTGCGCGGCGCTTACAATATGATGGCAAACGCAAGCAAAGAATCATTGGCAAACGGAGTAATCGCTGCATCTGCAGGTAATCACGCGCAAGGCGTTGCGATGGCAGCTGAGAAGCTCTCGGTTCCAGCTACCATCATTATGCCAGCCGTGACGCCGCAAATAAAGGTGGATGCTGTTCGACGAAGAGGAGCAGTGGCGATACTTCACGGAAACACTTTCGACGAAGCCCAGCAGCTTGCATTACAGCTCGCTGAGAATGAGAATAAGCTGTTCATCCCACCTTTTGATCATCCTGACATCATCGCGGGTCAAGGGACGATTGGATTGGAAATAATCAGACAAGCGGATGGTCTTGATGCTGTCTTCATACCAGTCGGTGGGGGAGGTCTCATCGCCGGAATCGCCTGCGTTTTGAAACGCTTGCGCCCAGAGATATCCATCATCGGCGTTGAACCTTACGATGCGTCCGCCATGCATGATAGCATGTTGGCTGAGAAGCGCATCAGGCTCAAGCGCATAGGGACCTTTGCGGATGGAGTAGCAGTGGCCGAAGTTGGAAGAGAGACGTTCCGACTCTGTGCAGAGCTGGTCGATGAGATAGTTTTGGTATCAACAGATGAGGTATGCGCTGCGATAAAGGATGTCTTTGAAGACACCCGCTCTATACTGGAGCCTGCCGGGGCTTTGGCTGTAGCCGGCGTTAAAGCTTACGTGCAAAAGGAAGGAGTCCGGAACAAGAAGTTTGCCGTCATCGCGTCGGGTGCAAATACAAATTTCGATAACTTAAGGTATGTAAGTGAGCGCGCTGAGATTGGTGAAGGTCGTGAAGGTATTTTCGCTGTTACAATTCCAGAACGCCCAGGCTCTTTCCGACAGTTGATTAATGTGCTTGGTGATGATCTCAATATCACGGAGTTTAATTACCGTTATAGTGGTGATCAAGACGCCCATGTTTTTGTTGGTACAAAAATCTCTTCGAAGGACGATGTCAGCCCCATAATTGAAAGTTTGAAAACAGCTGGGTATGAAGCTTACGACCTCACTGACAATGAAATGGCAAAACTTCATACTAGGCACTTGGTAGGAGGGAATGCCGCCTCACGAAGGTTTGAGGAAAAGGTATTTCGGTTTGAATTTCCCGAGCGTCCGGGTGCACTTATGAAGTTTCTAGTTGAGCTACCCGTCGGTTTCAATATAACCATGTTCCACTACAGAAACCATGGTGCTGACGTTGGAAGAGTTCTTGTAGCTCTCAGCACTAGCAGCGATGTTGATGAAAGAATGGCAATGAAGGAAATCGAAGCTTTTGTGGTCCGCCTGGGTTACGTTTACACAAGGGAAGATGACAATATAGCATACAGATTTTTCCTCGGCAAAAAGTAGAAACTAGCTGCAGGCTCGACAGAAGGTGCCGAGTTCTTGCACGCCCTTTTGCCCCACAACCAAGTAGAATCCGACATGCTATTTTGATCAATTTCAATGATAGCGAGTGTTTAGCAAGAGTTGTTTTGGTGCTGAAGAGTATTCGTTTGCCGATTCAATACATGGATGAACAAGGTTCTATACATACCCTGTACTATGGCACAATCTTGCTTTTCTTGATTCTCTTGATGGCTCGAGGTTTCTGCATGCTTCCAAATTCTTACACCTACCACGATTCCTTTCAAATGCGAAGCGCGGCTTTTCAAACATAAAAATGTATGCGAAGTGCAGCTCCGTGGACGGGATGTGATTTATCGTCACTATAATCTTCACGTGCTCACAAGCAGTCTCCGTCGTCCACAGTGCACAATGCCAATGAAATGAGTTCGATCATGACCGAAGGAAGATAACTTCTGGGGCTTCCAAAAAATCCCAATTCCAGCATGAATATTCTCATAACACCGTGTCTTTCTAGTCATGTTCCTTCAGAATTACCTTATCAACATCCAGCCCCAATTCTAGTACTTCTTGCCTGAGGAGGGCAAGTGCTCGTCGCAAACGAGATCGGTCCTTCGTCGAAAAACCAGAAGCTGGGGAAACCTTCAGTTTCGCAATGCCGTCGCAAAGGCTGTTATTGGAGGACTGACGAACATTTGTAGAAGGAGAATAACAACGGTGTCCAGGAAAATCGCCTCGGGTGTTGTGCTTTACACGAACGTGGCGTCGAGAACACGAGCGCCTCCGGTACGTGCATTGAGAAAAGCGGCTCATGGTGAATGAACTGAGGAGTGCGTTGGTCGAGGTTCGGAGTTTGTAGAGTGCGGGTTTATATGTCGAAGATGCGCTGTGAATCGATTGTCGTGATCATACCAGAACTTGAGCTCTCTGCCTTTTATGTTTCCCAGACCAGGCGTCCCAGTGCGACTCAAGTTGTGGTGAGCAAGGGCATTGTGCATAAGGGGCATGCAAAAGCTCTTTGCCTGAAACAAAAACTGGGCCCCGTAGTTATCGATGCTGGCGGTGCCCAAATTGATGAGTCATTTCGCCCCACTTTTCACGAGGGCATGTAAGTCGGCCCGAAAAGAAACAGAAGTCCTGCGGCAATCAAAGTAGATCTGCACATATTTGCAACGCTGACCAAGGTTGTTACCAAGGTAAGGGTTAACCCTCTAGATCATCGCTGGCCAAGATCATGGTGTCCCTACTCACATTTCTGGGCCATATGTCAAAGACAATGGAAGCATGGCCTTCGCCGCTACACAGACGGCGAAATAGGTTTGACGGCCAACTTTCGGCCGCTGTTGAACGTAGTACATCGTAGAGCAGAGCTGTCGGGCATTGGTGCAAGTGCCCTTTAGCACCCCTCCCTGTGTTTGGCCAAAGACTCCAGCGGTAGAATAACGCTTCGGCTGCAAATTAATTTTACAGCAAGGCAAGAAATTTCTCTGCTGCGAAAGCCAGAATGATCTCGCAGATCCTGAATACCTTCGCATCCTTCCGTTCGCTCGTCTTTCGCTGTCAAGGTTGCGGGCGTTCTAACTCGCAAGAATGCACGACTTCAGTGTTGCTGCGTATATAAGCGGTACGACCTTTAGCTCTTCTCAACTATATGCTTTTCTACCTGCAAAATGCCCTCTCAAAACACAGGTATGGTCGCGAAAGCGAGAATCAAACGCGCGATGCCCTTTGAATACACTATCCTCAGCTGCTGCAAATCGACGCAATGAAGCACGTAACGAAGAAGAGGATGCCATAGTCGGTGGCAGAGGGCAGAAGTTCGGTATGTCTTTTCCGAACTTGAATGAAAAAGAAAAGGATTATCTGGAAGCAGCCACTTCTAATCACGAGTATATGCGTCGTATGACAGATATAGTACGACAAAAAGATCAAGAACGCAGAGCCGCAATGACTAGGGAAAGCGCTCAAGGGCCAGATGAATATCTCAATAGCCTTGCCCGACCCAAAACCTTGTCTGCAGACTGCGCCCCTCCTCGAATGAATGCTGGCGACGAGTATATGGAAAAACTGGCACGGATATCACGCGGTGATCATGGATTTGAAGAACCGCCGGAAGTTGAAACTCATAGAAGTTCAGCTGCACCGGCTGGTCCCACGATGCAGACCAATGAACAGGAATCTTTTGAGCATGAAGATCTCGAAGCGAGAATTAACAGACTGCAAGAGAGACTGGCTAGAGTGAAGGATGAAATTGACCCAAACTCAACCATAGAAGATGCACTTGCCGTGCAGGAAGCAATAAGAAAAGATATTGGATTGGATTCTTCGCCAGAAACCGCACCAGAACCGATGTCCCAACCAGCCCCGAAACCGCAAGCAATCGAAAAACAGATCGACTTCCTGGAGAATTATTTGGAGAGACTCAAACGAGAAGAGGCTGAGGAGGGCGCGTCGATGAATCATAGCGACACCGATCTTCAGGGCAAAGCGCAAATGAAGGAAGACCTAGAGGCTAAATTCGATCAGCTTGCCGACAAGTTCACGCCACAAATTGAAGGTCTCGGAGATACACCGGGGGGAATGAGCGCGGCCGAAAAGAAAGCAGCATTTCAACAACTAAGAGAACGAGCAATGAAGTCATCAAAGCCCGACCCTCAGTTCATCGATCCATATAATACAGTTCTTCCATCTGAGAAGACCGCTGTTGATGATGGAGATGAACCTTCACCCAGCTCAGAAGCAGAGTATGAAGATATCGGCTCTCAACTGCATAATAAGGATTTGCTTATTGAAGAGATTGAGGTAGAAGTATCAAGATATGTTACTAAGGCGAAGAGCCTTCTACAAAATCACGACGCACGAATGCAGGTTCTGCTCGCTCGACTGAGAGCACTTAGCTAACTTTTTGGCTACGGATCTTCTGCGTGAGTCTCGTTCAAAACAATTAGCATCGGAAGGTTAACCGTTATCGTTCTTCCTTGTGAGACTGCCTTCCATGCCTCAGCATCTATCGACACTTATTGCTGTATAGGATGTAAGTCTTTCGCCATAGTGCTACAGCGTAATTAACGTTGAAGCATTGTTTTAGTAACGGTATCGCAGGACCTTCGAAACATATGATCAGCCCTTCGCTACAAAAGAAGATAACATATTATGTTGGCTATACGAGATCATATTCATAGTCTAACTTTTGCGAACTAGAACTGAAGCTACGGGTGTTAGTTCTCGGACTGTGAGGAAATCATTATGATGATGAATGAATGAACGTAATCGGTGATGTTAAATTACCGTGATGATGGGCGCACACTGTGCGCCGATCTCTTTGGTCCAATTCGGTGGCTGCAAATCTTGTTGCCGCAACAAGATTTTCTGAAATGTTTTTTGAACTGAGATCACGCATCCTACAGGGTGTAGGGTTGGGCGCGATAGACACCGCACGAATCCTATCTTACAAAAGTAGATTGTTTCTTCGAGCAAGGGTCTTGACTCAAAGAGTAGTCCAACCAAAATGGTTTTAGTTGGTGAGCTAAGGGTAGAACGCTGAACTTGGCTGTTACGAAAATGCACTGTGCAGCGTAGCTGAACGCGCGTAGTCTATTCTCCAAAAGTAGTCTCCGAGTTCTATGATGTACGAGTGAATCATTCCTCCCGTTCTGCAAAGCCCACCAGAACCCCGTCACCAAGAGTTATGAATTACGCCCCCGTAAGTCCACGGCGGCCAGTTCGGATCCGCCTGCATCGTCGAGATGTTATCGCGACATGTGCTACCACTCCAACTCCCGAAACACCAAATCTCAGGCAGCAATTGGAAGCGATTCTTGAGGCTATACCGACATTCCTGGACAGCGCCACTGATCAAGTTGAGAAAGCGGTGACTTCTCTTCCGCATCAGGTTAAGTACCTGTTTTCTGATGAAGGACCTCTCGGCGTGTTGAACTTCTGGAGAGAAAACAAGGAGAGCATCTCTAGCACTGGACAACAGCTTCTAGAATCCGGCGAACTTCTCGCAAAAGGAGACACTGACGGTTTTCGTGAGAAGGCGTCTGGAATTAACTTATCATGGCTGAGGCCTTTGCGCAGATCGAGTCCTTCAGATAGTACTAATGGTGACATCATTGTCACTGACAGAATGCGAGAGACGGTTCTGTTCCTCATTGATTCTCTTACGCCTTGGGACTTTGACCGCCATGATTTCGGTCTAACTTTTGCGACTGTATGGAAAGATGTGACTGCCTCGAAACAAGAAGGTATCAACGTTGGCGCGCTGAAAATGACTTCCACTATAAAGCCCCTTGAACAGGAATGGAAATTAAGTGCCCGTACGAAGCTACTTGATCTAGGGGACAACACGGTAGTATTCGGCAAGGCAGGGTTGTATTTGGCAGGCCAGAGACCAGCGTACATTGGAGTAGAGGCGGATCGTGTATGGCCTATCCCACGGCTTAATGGGACGAAGTTATTTGCAAATGTGAACTATCGCAGCTCTAGAAAACCGCAGATAGACCCCGTGAAGATGACATGTGGTATTGAGCAAGATTTTGCGATTGCCAAGGGAGTGGACCTCACCGTGCGGTTTGCTCTTAATCTCATGGAGAATATGAGTATCAGCCTCTATCCTGTTCCGAACGGAAGTTACTTCTGATGGGTTTCGTACTCTCCCTGAGTCGTGATATGTTCGACCTTCCTCCTACGCAGTCTATAGCCCCCCGTTCATTGTATACTCGTTATGGGCGAATGAATTATGATCCATAGAAATGAGTTAATTTGTCTCTATAAAGCACCTCGCCGTCGCAGTGTTGCCGGTTGCCGGGGTGTGTCAAGACGAGAAATGTCCATGCAGCAAGAACAGGCAAAGTGTTTCATAGATGCTGTTGTCAGTTCTTGTTGAAAGCGTCGCTGGAGATGCTCTTTCCTTTTGATACTGTCAACGAGGGTCTAAGGCATCGTGCAGACCTCCTTTCTGCTACGCAGAAATTGTTCAGCAAGAATGCTGCTCACATCTTGTAAGATTAAGGTAGCCTGAACTTATTACGGCGAGAAAAGGGTTAAGACGGTTAACTGCTACCCAGAAGGACGCATGTCAGGGATGTTTGAGCAGTATCCGGATATGGACAGCAGTACTTCAATGGACACGAGGGGGTTGGGGGAAGTTGCCTACGGCCAGCACCTGTAATGTTATGATGGTTCATGGACTGCACCTCACCGATGATTTGCTCGTGTGGAACAAAGTAAGTTTCATAAAACACTGTGCTTGACCCTTTGAGCGAGCGGAATTGCGGAACATTCGTTGGCTGTTTCCCCAATCACATTGCGACTGTCCATGTCCCAAATCGATTTCAGCGGATCGAAGGGGCGTCTCACACATTCTGGCGGACAGACATTTGGGCGGACAGTTCAGCATGGGTTTCTGCTGACACTTTCTCTTAACATGGCTCATCCCATCTTGAGGATGGCACGGCCTAGTATGAGGGATATTGAAACGATACCTTTGCTAACGTGACATCTCTTTATGAAACCTTTGCTCACCTAACGAAAGTGAAGTCTACCTCACCAGTATCCTTTATCTGGGAGACTTGTCAAAGCAGTCATGCGTTAAAACAGGGTGTGTCTTTGTCATATACCTGGGAGATAAGCGCGTCGACAAACCTATGCTCGACAGCAAATGCCATCGAAGACTCCATTATCCACCATTCCATCAGCAATGCTATCAAACCAATAGGCTTTCATAGCTAACAGTTAGTCTTTCGAAGCGAGTTTACAGGTATGAAGCACTGAAACTTCCACATGCATTTCACCACCGCCAAAGAAACATGCAAACAGACTGAACAGATTGCGTCATTGCCATCACTTAGATTGCATATTAGGCGCGGCATGGTACCACACTGCGTTCTGCGCAATGTATGGAGTAGCGCTCGAAGTCGCAGGCATGTACCGCAGCGGAGCAAGCGTTGGGGTCGATGACGCTTGTGCCTGTTGAAACGGCGTGGACTGGTGCTGTACCATGAGACCGCCATCAACTACGCTATTTGGATAAACATATGTAGGGTACATTCCCGTGCCGACGTTCTGCATAACGTTATTCTGCGTCGAAGTAGCGTCCTTTGGCGCACTTGTCTTGAGGGTGGTATCCATGCCCTGCTTATCATCCAGAGTGCTGAACTCTTTGTGGGTATCCACTTCTCGTGTAGTCTGTGCTTTCATTTCATCAGTGACCATCTTAGGACTCTTTTCAGACATGCTGATGTCATTATCAAGCTTTCGCAGATCGTGCAGAGTAGGAGAACTGTGATTGTCTACCATTGATGACTTTGTTGCAGTTGATTGGCGAAGAGTATGCTCAGCCACCTGCATAATTGGGGATTGCATTAGTGCGTTTTGGTGCGTATCATGCGAAACGGCCGCTGTGGCGGGATCCGACATGCGCGCATTTTCTTGAGATCTAAACCAATCACGAATGGCATCATGAGGCCTGTTGAGAAGATGGGCCAGTCTGGCGATTGCGTCTGGTGCTGGGGTGGAATTGAGAACGGTCTGAACAGCCTGCAATGCGAATAGCTCCGTCTTCGAAAATGGAGTTTGAGAAGGCGCCACAAGGAACTGAGGTTGTTTGTATGGATAGTATTGGTGAGGATCGAATGAGTAGGGTACATTGCTGGCCGACGGTGTCTGTATGAGAGCGGCGTTTGGAAGTTGCTGACATTGCTGTACGCTGGGAACCAGACTGGTTGGAATAGTGTTGCGCCAATCGGGCCTGGTAGGGTCGTGCGGCGAGGCGGTAATATCGGCTGGACGCATGGATCTTAGAGCAGGGTGTACGGGATGAGAAGGAAGTGATGGAGAGGATCGAAACGAAATTGGAGACGAATTGGAGCGCCTTCTTTTCTGATCTTGCTTTCTACGATGCTTGAACCACAGCTTGATCTGCTTAGGAGTCACCCCCTGTAGCTGATTCGCCAACTGTTGTAAACGATCTGCTGTGGGGTAGCGATCGGCATCAAAGGCTGCCTGAAGGACGTCCAGTTCCTCTGGAGTTCGGCGTGTTCGATTGTACTGGGCTTTGAATTGACCCAAACGAGTGAGATGCTCACGGCGATGTTGGAACCACTTGGATATCTGAGCCGTTGTGACGCCGAGCTGATGAGCTAGCGTATTCTTCTTGTGGAGCTCGGGGTACGGTTCCTCATCAAAGGCCTTCAGAAGAACGTCCTTCTGAGCTTGGGTGACGCGCCATTTTGAATGCGTAGGCTGCGGAAGCGGCTGCGGTGACAGAGTGACAGGCGCTGCAGCAGGAACGGGAGCAAAGGAGACGACGGGGGGAGCCGGGGACGTGGAGAGTGCAGGGGTAGTGGGACTGGCTGTAACCAAGAGAGCAGTGGCGCCGAGGGTGGGGGTAGAGGCAGTTGCAAGCGGGGAGGAGAGGTCTGGCGTGGTGGGAGGCAGTAATGGGGCCGGCTGGGAAGGGGGAGGTAGTAATGGTTGAGCGGGGTTGGAGGGCTTTGGCGGTTGCAGCTGGTGATGAGCCATGCGAAGGGCGACGGTCATTGACAGGAGAGGCGGCGGGGGAACGCACGGCGTTTCGAAGAAGAAAAGACGGGGTATCGGGTGGGGGAGAGGGTTTGGTTTGGGCAAGGGAGATGGTTGGGAGGCGGTGGACAAGGCACGCAGCAGGACTACGACGTGCGGTTGAGCGCAGATGGCGGTAGATACGGGGGTCGAAGCGGCGGGCGTATGCCCTGCGGAGCGCACGGGGAAGAGGATGTGGCAAGTGTGCGCGACGCATGCGCGAGTGTGTAAGTGTCGTGGCGCGTTTTGGCGGTTGACGGAGCCGACGCGATCTGACGAGCGGCAGATTGCGTTTTTTCTTGGCGGTTGGTGGCTGGCACATGCGTATCTGCGAGACGCATACGGCGCGCGCCCATTGGGCGCTGTCGCCCAAATATCGGCAAGCGCAGGTTGTATCTCGCGCGCCTTTTTTGAGTGCTGTGAGTGGAGCCGCGCCATTCGCCGTCGCGGATGCTATTCCTCGCGCGCACATTGGCCGCCGCGCGGCGCGTGCGGCGCGTGTGGCGCCTGTGGCTGAGCTTTGGGCTGCCCAGCTGGGAGGCTTCGAGGCTTCTAGCCCCCGCGTATCTTGCCGGAGGCCACTGTGTCGTGCGAACTGCCCGCACGCCCTTCCCCCCCCTCCCCCCCCCCCCCCCCCCCCCCCCCCCTTGCCCGACCACGTTGGTGAACAAAGTGTTTTATCCCTGTGCTAGCCATGGTCTCCGTCCCTACTCAGCAGTGGATAGAAATATTCCACAGCAAGCCGTCAATGCGCTACTGCTACCTGTTGGAAAAGTTACCGGATGGCACCTTTTCAAAGCCCTTGCTGGACAACCGTCTGCGAGACGCCTCTCACATCCGTGACGGCTTTCGCGTGTTTCGACTGCCGTTTTGACTCATAGAGTTTGTGCTTACCAATGGTACTCTTCGCAACTGGGAGGATAATAACGGCAACAACTACGTCATCGATGTACCCGGTGGTTACGTCGTCGAACATGGCATTGAATTTCTTGTGGCGAAACGTTGGTTGGGTGGCTTCGATTTCCCTTTGATCAAACATATCCGGTTGGCTTTATAGAGTAGAACGTCTTCTTGGGGAAACCACGATTAACTTCATCCGACGAAGGCTGCACGTGAATGAGTGGTTTTCACTAGGTGCTTGTTGCTCCACCCCTTCGTTGTTCCCGACTGTGCTTGAAGCGAAGAAGTAGAGCACGATTCACTATCGTTCCGCAGAGCGGATGTCTTGTTGAAGCGAAACCATTTATCCGAAAATAGACTCCGAACAACTTTCGTCTGAGAGAAGGGTATAAGTCCATGAATGGCCAGCTGTTTGATTTGACCCTCCGCAGCACAAATCACATGCTTGTTCTCTGTGTCACAAGATTCACTTCTTGCCTCTCCGTTCGCGGTTCGCGAGGACTGCACAAACTTGTAGGTTAGCACCTATATACCGCAGCAATTAGAATACGGTTTCCATAGTAAAGAAGAAGAAGATACGGCCGCCACCAATTACAAATCGATACCTATGCTAATGCTAACGGCCTTCAACAAGAAAGTATTAGATCCCGTACGGGTTTTCTTGTCAAGCATATCGACTCGCCATCAATCGCCGCAGTCCGGCAGTGTTCACCGCAGACACGACTAGCACGGAACTAATCATTCTCAACATGGTTGGTTGTTCATCCAATACCAACATGCCCAAAAGCGAAGCGCACACACGTGCACGTTTTTCATAAGGACACCTTCCCCAGCCCTGCATAACTGCAGCCCCTTGTTCAAGCAGTAATGGGCAAAACAACCTCCCAGAGAGCCGAGTAGTACTATCGCGACTCCTGGGCGGTTTCCTGCGATTTGATTAAGGGCTTCATGACCGCCATAAACTGCAGCAAAAGGAACCCCGACTGCTCAAGAGCAAAGACGGAGAGCATAAAATGCACGCTTGTGCCCATGCCACGAACGGATACGTAAGCCGCTGCAGAAAACGAGGCAAAAAAAGACGCAAGCGCGACACCCAATATGTCTTCATTGCTAGCATTTGGCTCTACAATCAACGCTACTCCGAAGATTCCGACAAACGCACAGACTACATCCCAGATACTTGAGGTTTCGTTCAAAATTACCCGCGATAGCAACATCATTAGAACAGGAATGAAGGCCGATATAGAAGTAACTACACCCGCTGGGAGAAATTTAACCGACTTGTACAACAATACGCGAGAAATCGACGCGCATAAACCCCGGATAAACAAGATAGCTCTTTGATTAGGAGTCAGATCGAGGGGGGAGACTTTAACAAACCCCAAAAGTGACACATTTGCCAACAAAAATTAGACCACACATCGAATGAGCACCGCAGCACTAGCGGGGATATCATATCGCGTTACGGCGAGACGTACAGCAACTGTAGGAACAGATACTATCATTGCAGAAAGCGTAATCCATGTCAAGCCGTAGAAGGCGGTGTACGATTGTGTTGCAAAAGGAGGGTTCGACTAAAACAGTGTCGATCTGCATGGCAGTAGTGGTTGGGTTTCCATGTCGGTTTGCTTTTGTGGCAGAAAGATAGTCATATACTGCCGACCGCGATAAAGAGAGCTGCAAGAAAATAACCACACGCTTGATGAGATGCTGTACATCTCGCAATTCTATGGCTGATCACTGGTTGGGCGTCTTTGCTGGTCTTAAGACCCTTGAATCCCATGCAACCGCACACAAGTTTTTGTGGTGTCTTCAAGACCTGCTCCTGACACAGTGAACGTACTGTAAGATATGGCTTTGTATGGCTCTCATAACCGCGCTTGAAGCCATTATTACGCGCTTCATGAAAAAAACGCCATGGGGTAGGCCTTTTCTGTCACGGTTAACTCTTGCAGCGCGTGTCGTTCAGAAGAACGAAGTTCTTGGCAAATCCAGTGCGCGAAAGCGCCTCAAGAGTCACTGCATGCGAACTCCAATCACAGATCGGCAAGTAATGCTCGCAACAGCGTCTACTGCTCCCTCTCTTCGTTCAAAACGTTCTTCAAGATATCGTCAATTCTCTGCAACGTGTCCGAAGCCCTCATCATATCTTCCCCTAGAATGGTGGTAGCATCGGTCGCATCAATGACGGCAATCGAAATCTCGCGACTTCGTCGTCTGAGTAACTGCGAAATCCCCGTTAGCGCAGTCGCAGTTCGCGACTGAGCGTGGCGAGCGACAAAGTTCAAGCCGTTTGAAGGCTCATGTGTAAGGCGCACGACGTATTGCGGGACTGTTCGTGAGAGTCGAGAAGACAAGGTCGGTCTTCGCGTGGGATTTGGGGGCTGCATACTGTGGAGTGCAGGTAGAGGGATAGCCTGCGATGCGTGGTTTGCAAAAGAGAGAGAGCCTGCGGTACGAAGATGGAATGGATCCGGACCCGTTGGGTAGCGTCCCTTGTAACATGATCACTGTCACAACGCATGTTGACATGGCGCATTTTTGCGGGCCCAAAAACCATCATGGTGATCTTTGATCATTCTGTGAATAGACCGCTCCCTAGGAGCAGCACTCGTAAAGCGCAGTCTCGTTTCGTTCTCGAGGGGGAGGAATATGCAACCGTCATGTCGTGCCCATCGAGCTCTGAAGGATAACGCGTGGTCAAGATGACGCGGCCACGCGTCCGCCGTCGGGGAAACCCACGTTCAAATCCCGTTTC
>JASCIV010000627.1:0-15584 GCA_030374735.1 Gracilaria caudata
GGGGAGGATGGGGAGGTGTAGGGGGAGGGGGGGAATGCGCTCAATGAAAAGCGCTCAGCGAGCGAACATGACGCGCGACAGCGACGAAGACGACGACGACCAACGATGATGACGACGACGACGACGACGACGAGCACGGCCACGGCAGCGCGATGGAGGCCATGGACTCTATCGGCGCGGCGGCGTCCTTAAACGCGCACGCAGGCAGCACATCACACACGCAGCGCGGCGCGCGGTTCAAACGGCGCGATTTCAAACGTGCGCCACTTCAAACTGTTGAGCGCGTCGAGCCGTTGCACGCGCCGACGGCGCCGCGCGCGTGCGCTTTTGAGATTGCGCCTTGCGCAGCGAGAAAAACAGAAAAAGAGCTGACGGCGCGTTTTTGAATTCAAAAAACACACACACACACAGAAAGTGTGAGCGCAACTGTCACACTTTGCGCCAAACTGCGCGCCGCCGCTCAAAGCGTTCACCGAGCCGGCGCGCGCTGTGACGCCCAAACTCCTCCCGTCGTCACACTGCGCGCCGCTCTTCTCTCCGCGCGAGCAATTCAAAACACGCCGCGCGCCTCATTCCGCCGGCTGCTCGCGCACCCACTCGTACGCGTTCTGGAACATGCGCAGCCACGGCGACGCCGCCAGCGCCTCGATCTCGCGTGGCGCGTAGCCCCACTGCCACTTGAGCACCGTGCGCTCCGGGTGCGGCATCATCGCCAAGTGTCGCCCATCGCGCGAACACAGCGCCGCAATCGCGTTGGTCGAGCCGTTGGGGTTATGCGGGTAGCTCATCGTCGCCTCGCCGCGCTCGTCCACGTATCTCAGCGCCACCAGCTGCTCGCGCTCCACGCGCTGCAGCAGCGCCTCGTCGGGGAAGTACGCGCGCCCCTCGCCGTGCGCCACCCACACGCCCAGTTGCGCCGCGTGCATGCCGCGCAACATCAGCGCCGGCGAGTGGCGCTCAACGCGCACCGTCGCAAAGCGCGATTCATACCGCCCCGATTCGTTGTGAATGAAGCGCGGTTGCCATCGCTCGCGCACCTCGCCCGCCGCGAACGGCACGCGCCCCAGCAGCGTCATCAGCTGGCAGCCGTTGCACACGCCCAGCGAGAACGTGTCGCCGCGCGCGAAGAAACGCGCCAATTCGTCGCGCACGCGCTCGTTGAAGCGCATCACCGCCGCCCAGCCCTTCGCCGACTCCAGCACGTCTGCGAACGAGAAGCCGCCCACAAACGCCACGCCCTTGAACTGCGACAGGCTGATGGCCCCGCTCGACAGGTCGCGCATGCACACGTCCCACGTCTCGAAGCCGCTCATGTGGAACGCCGCGCTCATCTCTCGGTCGCCGTTGGAGCCTTCTTCGCGCACGATGGCCACCTTGGGTTTGTTGCTGCGTTGCAGCACCGCGGCCGCCGTCGGCTGCGGTGTGTATGGCACCACGTACCGCGCGCCGCGTCTGTGGCGTAGATTGGCCTGCTCCATATCCACGCACGCCGTGTTTGCCTGCTGCCGTTCCAGCGCGAACGACGTGCTCTCCCACACGTCTCTCAGATCGCGAATGTCACCCACCAGCACCTCTCTTCCGCCGTCACTCACGCTAACCCGGTAGTCGCTTCTGCTCTGCGCAACCACCTCGTACGGCAGTTGTCTCTGCGCAAGCAGCTCACATATCTCCGCCTGCGACGCGCGCGACACCTCGATCACAATTCCCAGCTCCTCCGCAAACAGCGCCGCCATAGTGTCGCACCCCAGTCTCTCCGAATCCACAGCCACGTCCAACCCGCAGTTTCCGCCAAATCCCATTTCCAACAGCGCCGTGAGCAAGCCGCCATCACTCACATCATGGCAAGACAGCACGCCCTCATGCCCAATCATCTCCTGAACCGCATCGAAAGCATTTGCCAACAAAGCGCCATCGTCCACATCAGGAGCCATCTGTCCCACCTGCGAGAACACCTGAGCCAGCGCGCTTCCTCCCAGCCGTCTCTTCCCCCTCGCCACATCGATCAGAATGAGCGCACTGTCGCCGCATGCCTTCAGATCGGGCGTCAGTTTCTGTTGCACATCTTCCATCGTACAATAGCCGCTGATCACCAGCGTTCCAGGCGCTCGCACCGTTTCCACCGACCCGTCCGCGGTGGGGCACCGAGCCGCCATGGACAGCGAATCCTTGCCCCCGTCCACGGCGATCTGCAGCTGCAGCATGATATCGCGCATCGCCACCGCGGCGTCATACAGCGACGCGCAGTCGCCATCGAGCTTGGCGGCCCACATCCAATTCGCTTCGCACTTGATGTGATCGCGCGAAGTCAGCTTGGCGCCACACAGGTTGGTCATCATCTCACCGACGCTCATCCGCGCCATTGCCTGCGGACACAGCACCGTAAGCGTTGGACGCTCTCCAATCGCAGTGGCGGAGCCTCTGAGGCTGAAGTGCGACTGCGCCGCCACCGCATAGTCCGCCAACGGCAGCTGCAAGGCGCCCACACACTGCTGCTGAGCAATCAAGCCCGTGACGCTGCGGTCCACCTTGGTGGTCAAAAACCTCTTAGAGCCCACGCCCATCAGCGTGAGCACGCGTCGCAGCGCCGACTCCACCGTAGCACCGTTCGCAAAGCTCAGCGGCTCGCCGCGAAACACCACGCGCGAGTCCACAAACGTCTTTTGCGGCAGATCGCCCAACACCGCCTCCAGATCCAAGTCCACCACCGCTTTTCCCTCCCAATCGTCCCACAGCACAATGCGTCCCGAGCCGTCGATGGTGCCCAACACGGCGGGCACCACATTCTCCCTCGCGCACAGCGCGCGGAACATTTGCTCGTGCTCCGGACGCAACAGCAACCCAAACTGCTCCTGATACTCGGCCACCCAGATCTCGAGCGCCGACAGCGTCTCATCGCCCACCCACACATTGCGCACATGGATCTTGGCGCCGGCCGGATAAATAAGCTCCTTCACCACGTTACAGTTACCGCCAGCGCCCTGGTCATGAATGGACACAATGGGGTTGTGTTCGCGCATTTCCACGCACGCGCGCAGCACGCGGTACACCTTTTGCGCCATCTCTGCGTCGCCGCGTTGCACGGCGTTGAAATCGAGCTCGGCGTCGTTGTCACCCTGCATCATGCTCGACGCGGCGCCGCCACCCATGCCGATGCGATACGCAGGCCCGCCCACCTTGACCACGAGCAGACCCACCGCGGCGTCACCCTTGCTGGCGTGTCGATGTTGCATCTGCCCCATACCGCCGGAGAACATGATCGGCTTCACATACTCGCGTCGCTGTCCATCCGGCATTTGCATGCCATAGCTCCTGGCAAAGCCGTTCACCACCGCCTCGCCAAACTTGTTGCCATAGTCGCTGGCGCCGTTGCTCGCCTGGATCAGAATGTTCAACGGAGACGCCAGGTTGTTTGGGTACTGGAACGAGTCGCGCTCCCACTCCAGCCGATGCCCCGGGATGTGCAGATTGCCCACGGAGTAGCCCGCGGTGGCCACGCCCACCACACTGCCCGTGCCCGTGGCGGCCGTATCGCGAATCCGGCCGCCAGTGCCCGTCTCCGCGCCGGGAAACGGCGCCACGCCGCTCGGGAAGTTATGCGTCTCCGCGGTGAACAGCACGTCCGAGTCCACGCTCGCCAAGCGCAACGCGCTCGGCACGCCGGGCTCACTCGGCATCAACAGCGGCACCTGCCCACCGCGAATGGTGGACGAATTGTCCGCAAACGCAATCACCGAGTTGGCGCCACTCGCACTCAACGGCTGCTGCACCAGCTGCATCAACGAGTGCGCCACTCGCTCGCCGTCAATCACAAGCTGCCCCTTGAAAAACCAGTGTCGTGAGTGTTCCGAGTTGCTCTGCGCCAGATCGTACAGCTCCACATTGGTGGGGTTTCTGCGCAGCGCGCGGAACAGACGCGTGTAGTACGCGATATCCGCATCATCGAACGCGAGCGCGTCGCTCGCGTTGAGCTGTTGCAGCGCGCGTTCGCCGTGCGTGAGCACGTCCACCACCTGCACGCGCTGCGGCGCGAGCCGTTGCGACTGAAACGAGTGCAGCTGCGGCGGGTACACGCACTCGGTCATGCGGTCGTACAACGCGCGTTCGAAACGAGACAGCAGCTGCGCGCGTTGCGACGGCGGCACGTCATCGTCAAAGTGCACGGCGTAGCGGCGCGACTGCTCGATGCGTTGCACCTGGTGCAGCGCGCACGCGTGACAAATGGCCACCGCGTTCGCCGACCACGCCGTCTGCAACGCCAGCCGCGGCCCCACGTGCAGCAGTTGACGCGGCTTTGAGGCGCGTAGCGTGGACTCCGCTTGTAACTGTTCGGGCGCAAAGGTGTCGGCGAGTAACCAGCGCAGCACGGCCAGTTGCGGCGCGCCCAGCGACGCGGCGAGCTGCACGTGAAACACCAGCTCATGTTGGACGTGCACCTGCGGCGCGAGCGCGCCGAACACGGAGCGAAGCAGACGTTGCAGATGGGGCGAGGGCGAGCTCACGCGCCGGTGCAAGTGCAGCAGCGGCAGCGGCGGCAGCGGCGGCGGCGGCGGCGGTGGCGGCGGCGGCGACGCAGAAGTTGCGGAATGCGGCGGCGCGTCGGGCGCGGAGGAGGGCGTGCGCTCGGGCTGCGATGCCACGATGCGGCGCGGTGCGCGGCGCGGCGACGGGCGGTGCTCGAGGTTGTGCGAGCGCAGGCTGTGCGCGACGCATGGCGCCTGTGCACGCGACGAGAGCGGCAGCGGCGGGTAGAAGGCAATGCGCGGCGCCATTTGGCTCTCGGGGCGACGGCTCGACGACGCAGATCGGATGCGGTGGCGGACGCGGCTTGGCAGATCTGGCGGCCAACAGATCGGCGAGACACGGGGGGCGATGCGTGCACTTTACAGTAGCCGACGACCAGTGGTCCTCTGCGCGCGCAGCTGTTTGAATTGGGTCACGCGCACGGTGCTGACGTGGTGTTGCAGGCGGAAAGTGTGGCGAGGTAAAAGAAACGTCTGGCGGTGTTTGACCTGGATTCCACGTTGATTGCGCAGGAAACCATCGATGAACTGGCGGCGGAGAGGAACGTGCAGTCGCACTGCAAGAGCATCACGCATCGCGCCATGAACGGCGAGATTGCGTTCCGCGACGCGCTTTGGCCGCGCGTGATGTTGCTGAACCTGTGCTGAAGGGACTTTCTACCAGCGCGTTGGACGCGGTGAAGAGTCGCGTCAAGTTCACACCGGGCGCGTTTGAAATGGTGCAGGTGCTCAAGTCGATGGGCTGCCGGACGGCGGTGGTGTCCGGAGGCTTTCATTTCCTGGCCGATCATGTGCGCGATGCGCTGGGGCTGGACTTTGCGTTTGCGAACCGCTTGGAGGTGGATGCGCACAGTGGACGACTGACGGGACGCACGATGGGCGAGATTGTGGACGCGCAGTACAAGAGCGATACGTCGACCATGTTGGCGCAGCGCTTTGGACTGCGCAGTGAGCAGACGTTGGCGGTGGGCGACGGTTCTAATGACCTGCTCATGATGCAAAGCGCGGGGCTGGGCGTTGGCGTTCAACGCCAAGCCGGCGGTGCAGCACCGCGCCAAGTACCGCGTGAACCAGAGCTCCTTGGGCGATGTGCTGTACCTGTTGGGCTTGTCGCAGCAGCGCATTCAGACGCTGGTGCGCGCGCCTCAGCAACATACTTGACGCCGCCTTTTCTCTGTTGGCTGTGCGCTTGGCGTGGCTGCGATGCGCTGCAAAACTGCTTCGTTGTTAGTTCAAGCAGAGCGCGCTGCCGCCGTACTTGTCGCCGGTTTGTCTGTCTCCGCCGCTGCTGTAGCTTTTGTACTCGACGCATGCTGCTGCTCTAGTTTGTTCTTCTCTCCTTTAAAACAACCCCCTACGCCCCACTCTGCAATGCCGAGCGAAACAGAGGTAGCAAAACAACATCGTCCACAGCTCTTTCTCTCTCCACAATTCTATGTGTGTTCTGTTCAGAGTCCACATCTGCTTCCCTCATAGTCCTTCGGCATTTCCAGTACAACCACCGTCAAATTCACCAGCTCCTTCGCCGTCGGTGCCACCTCCACCTTCAGCGAGCGCTGAACGACCACACGACATTACGAAAATTTGGTAGGAGTACGGCGGCATGGCGATGATGATCGGTGATTGTTGGCTCGTCCACCTTTGCGACATCTAGGAACAGCTATAAAAGGCAAGATGTCTCTGGTATACGAACGTTGGGGCTCTATTGCTCACTAGGCCACTTTCATCGATCGCATTTCATCGGTGCAGTTGGCTACAGCTAGAGCATTCTCCATGGAAAACTCAGCATTGCCGTACATGCGACCCGTTCTCCTGTACGTAATTAATCCATCTTTCGTCTGACTTGCAAATGTATGGCACCGAGCAACGCTTCGAACGTCCACCTTGTCGGAATCAGATGCCGCCAAAACATCTCCATACCAGAAGTAGGAATCAATCTTCATGGAAGCGATATACCTCGTGTCTGAAAGAGTAATAGCGTTGAACTGCAAGATAGAGCCGTATGCGACCTGGCCCGGAGTATAGAACCACTCCGTGAGACCGCCTACGTACCAATTCATAAACAGAATAAGACGTCCTAGAGAGGTATATTCGTCCGATAAACAGTCCAAAAAAGTCTTCTCTTTGACTCGCTTCCATTCTGTCGGGTTTTCTTCGGTGGTAACAGCCCATCCATATGTATGGGAGTAAGAAGCTTCCGCCGATACGGAGAATCCGAAATCAACTCCAAAGTCGACATCCACGCCCACATCAACCCCCACAGTATCTTCGTTACTCTTCGTATAGCTTTCACCTATTATAAACTCCCTGTAGTACAAACCACTCGACCCATCTCCTGTAGAAGATATTTCAAACTTCCTGGCCGTCTTTTCAACAACGAAACCCCCCACGCCGGAAAGCTGCAGCAGAATTCTCTGCTTGGCTCGCAGCACCACTACTGTTTTCTCATCCTGACCACCAAGATACGCTTGGCGGCAGTCAAGCATGAACATCGACTTCGAACCTTGTCACGCCTGCATCATACTTGACATCACTTTTTCGTTGGTGAAGTCTGGACGGTTTTTCTCCACGGCCTCAGCCACAGACATCCTCTGATCTGTATCGTCTTTGAGCCCATCGTCCAACAGAATTGACTGAAGCGATCTCATGAGCACTACCGTTTTACTCACTGGTTTCAATATGTCATCATCCACCTGTAGGCTTCTGAGATATATGGAAATAGATTGCTCTTCCGATGCAGCGCCGTCCATTAGAATTCCGGAAGCCCACAACGCATCGACATCAGATCGTTCCAATTTTAGCTGGCTGGTGAATTGGTCCGCCGTTTTATCGAAGACACCAGGAGCTTGGTCCTTGAAATACGGCAGATCTCCCTCATGTGCAACTGCTTCCACAATACTTTTCACGGTATAATTGGCGGCGAATTTGAAATCGAGTTCTCCGTTCCACTTGCTATGAAAATTATCCGGAGAATAGTTCAACATTTGATGGCCATTCAAATCGCGTTGAAGCTGACTCAATGAGTACTTTGTCTTTGGCTTTGAAAAGATTATAACGCCTTCGCTGGCGGCCATCAAGTACCTTGTTACATCCGAAGAATATGACTCCATTTTTTTGAGGACAAAGAATCGTTGAGGCACCAGTTGATGGGTGTAGAAGATGTGGGGATGACAGAGTGATTGGCTTTCGTTTCAAGCATCAGCTGGCTTTAATACACATGAAGAGTCGACGTTACTGAACCCAGAATCCGTTTTTGCTCAGAAGGCAGGTGATTACTACATCTTGTCACTTCGCTTGCATCCAGTTTTGAAGCAGTTAACATCGGAAGTTTCAAAAAACAAGTCCTTTGCCGGGAACTCGAGAGGACTTTGATGCAGAATGCTTACAAAGAGTATCACAAGACTCGCCATGCTGCTGATTCTCCGAATCTGAATATTTGAGTCCCCTCCCAGGAAGTTACTGCAACTGGCAGGTCGGTTACTGTTGCCTTGGAAGGGTTAGAATCCTCGAGACCCATAGAGATGTGATGTGCCGAACGAGCCATTCTGCATGATTGGGCCACAACGTGGTCGATAGTAATCATCCAGCATAGTCGCTGAGGATTTTGGGCTTCCTTAAGAGATATATGCTTCCCCTCATCTCGCGATCAACGATGATACAGAGTGCGGCTCATGCAAAGTCAGAAGTTTCCCTGGCACAGATATGGTACCACTCACAAGCTGTATCTTGAGACTCTGAATTTGCTTGTCGCAACCTTACAATGCAAACAATCCAGCAAGCTGGCAAATTGGTTTGTTTTGTAGTCATGAGATCGCAATCGCAAATGCATTGCTTCGATTTCAACGACGACAATCAGACCGTATCAGCCTCTTGGTCCATTTTGGTCTCGACGTTGGAAACTTCGTTTAAGAAAGAAATACTGACTTGGGGTTGTGATAGTTTCAACGAATCAAAGAAAAGAAACCACCTCAGCAAACTTGAAAAAACAAAGCTGAAGATCCTGAGACACATAGCCTTTATGCTTGGCACAGACTCTCAAGAGTTTTATGCGTTCTTCAATAGTGTGTACGGCAAATGAAAGCACAGGAAATAGGGTTTTACATGGATTATTTCCGGATGCACTCATCCACTGTTGTTGAGATTGTGTCAACATCTACCTTCGTACAACGACAAACTTCATAGATCCCTTGATTGTCATCTCCCAGTCGCTTTAGCGCGTATAACGACATAAACTCATCCACCTGCCAAGATTCCAAAAGTAGGTTTAACTAGGTCTACGAAACAAGAAGCAAATATCTACGTAACTCCAGTGCTTTAAAGCAAAAGGTGACAACAAAACGTTGCTTGTAAGCAATTCTTCATTTTACTTTGGATACGCAAATGCATTAATCAAACTCATATCACACTGTACTAATAAACAAGGCAGTTTTTGCACAAATACGTACTTCTTGCGCATATCAAATATTATTTTGCGGGTTGATAGTGTCTTCATCTGAGCCAATTTCATGATATTTGGCCTCCATTTGCCGCTGAGGTGTCTGACGGTATTTCTTCTGCGTTACCTTCCAATTTCCTCTCCAATAGCAATCAAACGATTTTCAACCTGATTATAAAACTAATTATCTGCAGCACGTAAAGGATTCCAATTCACATGCGCATTTGTTAACGAGATGCAAAACATAAAACTGTCATTATAGAATTTTTCACCCCAGCGATACTTAAAACCAAGTACCGTCCACAACCGCGACAATCGCCCAAAATAATTTTCCACAATTACTCTATCTAAAAACATTTTCTGATTGTTATTTATTTTAGCCTAAGATAAAATTATATTCTGCGGTTTTTTCTTCCAATGGATTGCTCTAACATATTCCAGCGAGCCTTGACACCCCTGTCCATTAGAAAACCCCACTGATTGGGATATTTTATCGAAAAAAATCCCAGCATCGATAATATAGTTCTCTGTCTCATCTTGTCGCTTTTGCAAAACCGTGTTGTGAGTGAAAATATTTGACAAAAATATTTTAAAATCAAAACGACTTCCCAGTGCGTGATCAGAAAAAAATGACTAAACCATTAAAAATGACCAATACCTATGTTTTGAAGCCGTAGAGCTTTTGTTTGCCACTGTAGAATGTTTTCCTTTCCGCCAAGCTTCCACTAAGTTGAAAAGATTGCTGACACATTACGTCTGTAGCATACCGACAAAAACTAAAATTTTTGACGCCCAAGTCATGCGTCAAAATTCTCTACATTGTGCATCGACCGTCAACTTTGTCAACAAAATGATTGTAGAAATTCAGGCTAGTTGCGCAGATGAACTTAATGATAAGCCTCTCGAACGTTGACCCGTTGACATGGAAAATTTGTCCCAAAACGTCCCATTTTCCAGCATATTTCAGCGTCACCAAGTTCATGAAAAGAAATATCCTTGTTGCTGAAGGAATAGCGGCGACTCTTTCCTGAATTCCAATTTCTGTCAATTAGTCCCGACACAGTATTCCACAGAAGATCAAATTCTTTGGAAGAAACATTTTTCATCTTCAAAATAGTTTCCGACTGGTTCTGAAAATAATATGAATCATAGATGGGACACGGAAAGTCGCATTCTTTATCGGAATCTGGGTTCAACTTTTTTTGTGGAATATGCCGCCAATTGTCCTTCTCTCTTAATTCGATTTGACTCGAGAAGGTCAACAGACTTTGCGTCGTGTTCAGGGAATATTTTGTGCATGTTGAGGAAGGGAAGTAAACGTTCGAGGATTCAAGGGTGGATGGCTGCAATTTAAGAGACTCAAATTTTGCAGAATAGTGCATTTATATCGTATAAAGAAAGAAATATCTCTTTATCATGATAACTTGTACAGTTAGTAAAATACAACGCTTTGATGAGATCTTTTTGGTGCGGTGTTCAATATTGTCTAAAGTTCTAATCTACAGTAGAGGAGTAACATTTTTGTATAGCTAGTAGCGTACATCCTTTTACATTTTGTCTGGGAGGCCTATTGTTTTATTGTTTCATTCATGAACAAGCGTGAGATACTTTTCCGAATACAGTCCTGCATGCTTTGCATTAGATCTCGGTAACATATGTATGGTATTTACGCATATGCAATGAAAAGAACTTAGACAAGCAAAGAATGCATGTCAAACGCAATAACGCAATATTTAACAACGGCAAATATATCTACTTTTGGTGCAAGTGGTATCAAATTGCAAAAAGACACAGTATTCATGCGAAGATCAAGATATTTTGCAGTTTATTAGCAATTTCGACATAAAGTGTAGTGCAACGGAAAAGACCGGAAAACACCACGAAGACGTTCGAGATCTTCCCCTCAATGAGGTAGACCAGCGACGGAGCCTCTCCGGACGTACACGACAAAGTCTGGTTGTAAGGCCGAGGTACGCCCTCACGACAGGCGGGGAGAGTGTAGCGAAGCATGTGCAACACGGTAGATATCCACAATTTGTGTGTATGGTCCTCCACGAGAGTACGATATCCCACGTAGTGGTGAGTGCGACGTGTCCTTGGGGGCACGGAGCACCGGAGGTAAACCACGAAAAAAACCCAAAGATGGGGAAGAATATTCACGAGAGTGGCGGTAAATAACAAGAACGAGAGCGAACCCTGTACAGAGGCGAGTACACGATGAACACCGGAGAAAACCGGCGGGATTACGAACAGTGTCTCTGAACGGGCCAAGGGTGATGATAGTCCGGATACCGGGACGCAAACACTCCAAAGAAGGTGAACAACATGCCCAAGGCGGAAGCTTTCAGAGCAATACCGACTATGTTTGAGTCGGGAACTCCTTGGTTGGGGAGGTTTACTTGGTGGCGAAGGCCTGTGGCCGAGCCACTATATAGTGTGTCTACCTCCCTACACTAGGTGTAAAATATCTAAATAATTATGTAAATTACCAGCAATGCTGTGCCAACCATCGGGTGCAACCGTGACACACGTGGACCACTCACACCCATATTGGGGCTGCGCTGCACGCACACGCGTACACATCGTCCACCAACACACTCGAGAGAGGGTTGACCATCCGTCTTCGGCGGCATAATATAGAGAACGGCGCAAGCGGGAAAAATGCCTAAGTAGGTGAAAACGGCCCTGAAAGGGATTGCACTTCATAAAGTGTGAAATGGACCCTATATCCAAAGTAACTACTACTAAAACTGAGTTAAAACGTAAGTACCAGCCAAAACTTTACAGTAAAGTAAAAATATATAGTAAAATTAAAGTAACAGGTTCAATTGCACTCGAAAGCTTTGGTGACATCGGTTGTAAGGTTGACAATGTCCGAATATAATCATTTATATTATGTACATAAGCAATAAACAAAATTAGATCGTAGTATAAACTCAAATATATAATTATATAATTATATAAAACCATTACCATATTAAAACAAAACTTCAGACAACCTATTTTTTTTCCACCATTTTAAACAATTTAACATCACTTTACCTTGTCAAAACAAACGTAAGAATTACTTATAGAAACAGTTTTCCCGAATATGATGAGTAACGATTTCTTGTTCTCATAAATGTTTTTGAAAAGTATTATGTCCATTTTCTATATTTTGACATACATGTGCAAAAATAGCATACTTTTAAAATACATTGTACGGTTTCGATGTTGTCAAATAATTATTTTTCTTGAAATGTATATGGAAATGTATTGGAATTCGTTACATGTTTGTGATTGGAAAATCGATACTAATACCTTCCGTTACACAACTCTCAGTGAATGAAAATGTTTTTCTTGAACCGTTTGAGGTTCATCGCAACTAAATTCTGCGCAAAGGTGAAGAAAAAGTCAGACCCGGTCTTGTTCTACCGGGATGTCGTAAAACCAACGGGTACTGCGGTACACGGTTCTAAGGAGCTCTTTGTACTCTAGAAAAGAAAACAAGTGTAGTGCAACCTCTCTGAGGGTCGATATCACCGACTTGGTCGTTTTTACGTGTGCGCAGTGCGATGCTTAGGCGGTGTCTAAACAGACCTTGATCGAAAGCGTGATCGGGGAATGATTGTTGAAACGCAACATAACAAGCCCTTGCCCGTTAACGCCCCTCTGAATATATTGTAGGGTCCCCTTACTGTAAGCCATGGCCTGTAGCAAACCACCAACTGCCACTTGGTTCATGCATTTCCAATCGTTTGAACGCTAGGCCCCACACTTTTAAAATAGGACCATGAAGCATTTCGTTGTTGTAGCGCGCATACTACAGTGGTTTTCATACAAAAATCTCCAACTATTTGGCTTTTCGATCTTGAACACTCTTTACGTTCCCCCCCATCGACGCTGCACACCCTTTTTTCCTTCTCCACGAAGATACCATATGGCCCACAAAAAGACATATGTCAAGCGGCGCTCCACCGATTGTTCGCCGCAGTCGCAGTAAGCATCTTTCTTCAATTTTGCGCAACAGCGCTGCCAGTCAGTCTCATGACCAAATCCCCTTCAACTCTACCACGAAAAACTCTGTTCAAGCGACACCACAACAAAAAGATTCTCAAAGTGCTGCTCCCTCGTCCGCGATCGCAATCTCTCCATACGATGACACCGCCTTACGTGAACCGTTGCGTATAACTTGTTTGTACTCTTATCTTCTTCAAAAGAAGACGAAAGATCTAAAAGAAATTTATAAGGAGTACCATCTAACGGTTCACAACCGAAAACAGAATGAACTTCTTGCCGCTATTGTGCTTTTCTTCCACACCCAAAGTTTGGATGACATCAGTGTAAATGACAATACATGCTTAAGTCCAAAGCTTCAACCCTTCTTGAATTACGAACGTGAAGCCAATGCGCGCTGCGACGAGTATATTCCACTGTCATCAGTGGGAAGTTTTCTGAAGATGACGAATGTTAAGGATCGCAAGAAGATAATCGAAG
Source organism: Gracilaria caudata (assembly GCA_030374735.1). Classification (NCBI taxonomy): domain Eukaryota; phylum Rhodophyta; class Florideophyceae; order Gracilariales; family Gracilariaceae; genus Gracilaria; species Gracilaria caudata. Next base: position 13,432 of record JASCIV010000627.1, read on the forward strand.
CCATCCGAAATTATACAAAGAGAGGAAGAGATAAGTCAGAGTTTCCTCTGACACAAGATAGAGACAATGAGAAGGACCCTTATTTTTGTTTGAATGAGTTTGCGCGCTAGATCGCTACACTCAGAGACGATGAGCAAGCCAAAAACGCGATAGAGAACGCAAACGGTAAAACGCTGACGAGGATGGAGCTAGACAATCGCTACACCCGAAATTCATTTTGGATGATAGTTAACATCGTTTTAACAACGCTGCTGTGGATTCGAAGGAATCGTTTAGTGGGCGTATTGACAACATTGACTCCAATCAACGTCCTCTTTGTCACCGGGAAGCAGCACTTCTAAAGAAGCAGTATGAGGATGTAAGGGCAATGGTCACGAAGGCTAGAGCGAATTGGTCAATGTCTGGGCAGAATGATCCCGCGAACTTCACGCAATTCTTGCGAGTTCTTCCTTGTAGTGCGCTCGACGCTCTTTCAAAACGAATGTATGTTTTTTTATCTTTACCTGCATGGGAACAGATTATGAAAATGAGACCTTTTGGCTTTAACTTCTAAGTTGGTTGAGGAAGACGACGGAGGCATTGAAGAGGGACAGTTAGGAAGTGAACTGCCGAGCAATGGGGCTAGTGGTGCAGAGCGGCGAGCGTCAAGTGCAAGAAACAGTGGCAGCCAGAAGGAGTTTAGCGAGATATCAAAAATGGCCAATCGATCGCATGCGATATGCGAGGAGCAGATTGCAATACTGAAAGATCATATTGCACACCAACGTTCTAAGGAAGACAGTGGAAGAGGTTCTGGTGGCAAAGGTTCTGTGGAAGAGGAGCAAAGTAGTAAATTTGACAATCGGGTCAAGTTGGAAAAATCCGTTGCATAGATTTCTGTTCCAATTAAAAGATCTCGTGATGTCAATGACGGAGAACTAGTTGAAGTTCTTGAAGAAAGCCACCGTCATATGCTTAAAAAGTTTAGGAAGATTGTGAAGGAGCAACGCCTCGACGGTGATTGTATGGGTGACGACCCGTAGCTCCTACCTCATGGTTCATCGCGTTTGGAATGTCATTGGGACGTAATGACATGTCGTAGAATCTGTTTCGTTAATGATGATATCTACAAGTCGGATTATATGACGGCTTGGGCTTTGCTCTATCTTGTACGCCTACTGTTTGCGTTTATGATAAATCTATAGAACTCTTGTACTTATCTTTCATGGTGCTTCGATTTCAAGGTAGAGCTGTTTCGAGGAGGAGGAGATGTGAAATTCTGAACGCTTGGTCGATGGGAAGTTCCTGTACTTTGGGTTCGTTCTCCTTTGCTACTTGCCTTCTGAACCAAAGCGATCTGCACTCTTTGACTGCTGCTCTCCACCTTTTAATACAGAAATCGCTTGCTCTTGATGTGATCCGTACTCCTGGGACTTCTGTGTGACACAGCGACACAACAAGCAAGAACTTGAGTTTTCCTCTCTCATTCTTCTCATAGCAGGAGCGACGCGAAAACACCAGCGACAGCGAATGCGAGAGACAGCGAGTGCGACCGCGACTGCCAGGGACAGCAAACGACGACAGCAGCGATGAAAGCCAATAAAAACAGCGAGAAAGAGCCAGAGCCAGTGTCGGTGAGCGACTGCCAACAACACTGCGAACGCAGGCGAGCTGGACTGTGCTCTACGGCGAGAGCGTATGCAAAGGCAAGCATTAACGACGGCGAACGACAGCAAGCAACTCCAGAACATAGAATGGGAGAAACATGCGAGCGACAGACAGTTACAGCACAGGCAATCGAGGGTGAACGAGTAGACTTCTGCAAGCGACATCAATACTGAGTACGAAGGCGAGCCATAATGACGGCGTGTAAAAATTGGCCAGAGCGCGAACGTTTCATCCTTCTTAACCGGCAAGCAACGGCGACTGACAGCACTGAACACAATGCGAGTTAGCGACAGCGAGCGATATGAAAACGGGAGCGACTGTGGTATAGTGGGCCGAGCGGTGTAGTACGTGTACGAGAGCACCGCGCGAGCGCGCAGGCGATGCGCCGCGCTACAGCGATGCACGGCGCTACAGCGATGCGTGCGCTGTGCACTCCAGCAATGCGCGTGCGCGCGGGCCGCGCGGGTATGACACGTGTGTGAGTGCAAGGGTAGAAGGGTTGGTTG